>BJCM01081871.1:0-12161 GCA_018326385.1 Flaveria bidentis | reverse complement strand
CCGGGCCTCCATCGTATATTGCGACAATGTTTCCGCTGTGTATCTCTCTGATAATCCTGTGCAGCATCAACGCACCAAACATGTAGAGATTGACATTCACTTCGTCCGAGAAAAGGTCCGCATCGGTCACATTCGAGTTCTACATGTTCCATCTGCCTTGCAATATGCTGATATCTTCACAAAGGGACTCTCCAAACAATTATTTCAGTCGTTTCGTTCCAGTTTGAGCGTTGGCCCTTACCACGTTCAAACTGCGGGGGAGTCTTAGCCGATGAACATTGCAGCAGATTCCTAGGCATCAATCTAGGAATAATTTGTGATCTCCCATTTATTTCCTATTAATTGTGCATATTCTGTGTATATGATTTCCTGATTATTAGCTTGTATCTTCCCTATATAATGGGCATTGTAAATCAATAGAAATCATCAAGTTTCACAAACCATAAACACTTTTAGTTACTAGTTATAACCTTTGTGGCTTACGATCCCCGTGACTTTACCAAATGCTATCAATATATTGAAGAAAAGGGGTTGATTATTTGATATATTTTTTATTAAATGAGAACACTCTAGTTTAGAGAATCCCAAGCTTATGATGCCTTTTACAAGCTAGTTATATTTGTGTGTTGTTAAAAGGAGACCCTAAATCAACCATGGTAGATAGTCTTCAGGTATGTTTTCAGGTTTAGTTAAGATTACCTGGGTCCAAAGGGATGGCATGGACATTGGGGCATAATGCCCAGGTGATGTTAACTAGTGGGGTGTATGCCTAGGAAGGGCTATGACCAAGGTATGGCCTTTAGGGTAATGAAAGCCCGTGAGGTATGATCATCCCTAAAAGATAAGAACACCACCCAGTTTTTAGACTGGTAACTGAATTGTATTATTTGATTATAAGATATCATTAAGTAATGATTTGTTACTCTATTGAAAAAGAAAGAGACACTTAAAGGTGAGTTTATTTAAAGGTTTTTATTAAAACATGTAGTGTGTATCATCAAAAAGGTGTTTTTAATAATGAATTAATTATGTCTTTGCTTATGCAAAGTCATTACTTTTTTAAATGTTATCCATGGTAAATTATTGGTTTAAGTAATATGAGGATGAAGATGAGTAATTTGGGAGTTATCCCGTTATGTGTTAGGTTTGATAAACCGAATGATTAGAACCTTTAAAATCACGAATTGATTACGTAATTATGAGAAATTCTATATAGTTATATGTCACTAATTAGCGCCATTTACATGCCTAGGTGTGGAGGGACCTATATGCAGAGGCATCCACTCATTGCTTATGTGTTTAAGTCGATGAAGTCCTCGAATGTCGATGAGATATTTTCTAATACGAGTAGTGCTTAGCACTCATGCAATCTTAAAATGAGTCATGGCCTTGAAAACCATATTATTGGGTTAATATGCTAGGAGAGTGACTCGTGCAGAGCTAGTCGATGAGTTATCAAGAGGGCGAACTTGAGAGAGGCTTTCAGGGTGGTAATGTGTTATGATCAATTTATATATGGTTTTTTCCCATGAGGGATTTATTTGTTGGATGCAATACGGTAGGTCTTGATTGTCTTAAAGAGCTAGCAAGAAGTGTTTTGCCAAAGGTTGCATCTTCGAGCTGTCGCAAGTCAATATAGATGTTTGACTACCTCAATAGATGGTCCAGGTTGTTTAATGAAAACATGCATTGGACTATTTTCACCTACTTAAGAAGTTGTCTTTGAAGTTTTACAAAGATATGTATATAAAACATTCGAAAATCTATTTATGAACTCACTAGTGTAAGCTAATCAAAAACGTTGTTGGAATACACATCCCAGGTGCGAGTTAGTGTACTATAGTCAGGGTCTGAGAATGGTGTTGTAAGCTAGCATAAGTACAGAACCCAAAGAATTGAAGACTTAGGGGTCGTTTGGTTCGTAAAATGTTTTGCAAAGAATTGGAATTGGAAATGGAATTGGAATTAGAATTGGAATTGGAATCTTGTTAAAAATAATATCGTGTATGGTTGCTCAATTTGAGTGAAAATGAAATTTTAATTTTGAACATTCCATTAGATTGTTAAACATTCCATGGGTAAGTGGAAGAAATGTGAAATCTAATGAATGAGAGAAAATTTTCCAATTCCAGTTTCAATTTCTGAGAATTTTGTGAACCAAACGGGGCCTTAGATCTTAGTTATGGTATAACATATATTATGTATAATTAAAGGTCTTCTTATCTCTTGTACAAATATTTGTATAAATAAAAGTACTTTGCTTCTACTACGTTGTTCTAGTATTGATTAGTAATGTATAACCGGCATGTGAGACGGGGTTATGGCATATTAGTATAAGTGTCGTGGTTTAAGTACACTAGGAGACGAATACTATGTAGATTTAAACCGGGTAGTAATAAGATATGAACTAAGATAAGATATTGCCCTCATAGATATATATGTATAATTCTTTTTAAATTCATTTTCTTATAATAATCTTTTTAATGGTGTTTTATTCACTGGATTTTTATAAGTCTATTTGTTTATTTAAAACTATTTATATGTTTTCGTGATGGGACAAACACAACAACGAACAATCAACAGTTTGATGATGCTATCATGACATTTCTTGAGAGACTCGATTGTACTGTTATTTAATTAGCAAAAAAAAAAGCATTGTATTGCTATCATGGCTTTCTTTGTTTTGGTCTGACCGGGTTGACCCGGCTGACCCGACTGACTCGGTCAGCGGGTCAGCCCGTTTGATACGCGATTGTAGCTGCTGACCGGGTCATATATGTCTGACCCAAACTTTGAAAAACACATTGCTGACCCAAGCCACTCTCCCACCCCACCCGATAGGTCGCGCTCCTCCCCTCCCCCGCGCTCTCGGTTGGTCACCTCCCCTCCCCCTAAGCTCTTGGTCGGTCACCTCCCCTCCCCCTGAGCTCTCGGTTGGCCAACCTCCCCTCCCCTCGGTCGACTTCATCCCCTCCCGACCGAGCCCTAACCGATCCCCGCGCTCTCGATCGGCCCTAACCGAGCAGTAATCAAGTTTGCGAGCCCTAACCTATGGTAATGATCATTCCTTTATGTAGATGTGTATGTATATGGGTATGTAGATGTGTTTGTAGATGGGTATGTATATGGGTATGTATATGGGTATGTAGATGTGTATGTAGATGGGTATGTATATGTGTATGTATATGAGTATGTAGATATGTATGTATATGGGTATGTATATGTGTATGTATATGGGTATGTAGATGTGTATGTATATGGGTATTTAGATGTGTATGTATATGGGTATTTAGATGTGTATGTATATGGGTATGTAGATGTGTATATAGATGGGTATGTATATGTGTATGTATATGGGTATGTAGATGTGTATGTAGATGGGTATGTAGATGTGTATGTATATGGGTATGTAGATGTGTATGTATATGGGTATGTAGACGTATATGTATATGGGTATGTATATATTGCTTATGTATATGGGTATGTAGACGTGTATGTATATGGGTATGTATATCTTGAAATAACAAATTAGTTCTTGATCTAGGCATGACAGAAAGAAAAGCTAGAGTTAATTGGAAGTCGGATTGTGTTGACAAAACTTTTCTCGAAGCATGTATACATGAAATAACAAACAACAGTCGTGAGGGTAGTAGCCAATTTCCGCAACACTAGGTATTGGTTAGCCGATTTATGACTCCATACCGTAACACTAGGTATTGGTTAACCTCTTACTAGATCAGCTTATTACTCAGTCAGATCTTACTCAGTCAGCACAATCAAACAGCCCCTCACTCATAGCCAACATCATCGCCACCCAAACGAATAACTGTTTCCCAACACACACCGACACCACCAATAAAACTACCAGCCACGCTACCACTAAAACAGTTACCACCATTGATCAAAGTCATCCTACCTTGTTATTTTATAAACTAAGAATGTGAAATAATGAAGTCTAGCATTTTGATTTTAATTATTTTTATAAATGTAAAAAATTAAAAAAATATTTTTTTATTAAATAGGTTTAGTCGTTTTTTTTGAGTGTATAAACCATTAACTGTAATAATTTGAGTCTGTCAATCACATATATTGATTTATTGGCAGATCTGGTAAAAGAACAGGTCAATCTATTTAGAACTTAAAAATAATATTTATTTTAAAATATGTTAAGAAAGAATCATCGGTGTTTGTTTTTAAGTAAACACTCTAATATATGTAGCCTTTTCAAATAATAAATTTATTTAAATCATGATGCAGATACTAGATTTCACCTCTATATAATTACTAAAAATGTATACGAAAAAAAATAGAGTGCTTACGATTTACGAGTAAAATAGTAAAATCGAGAGAAATAATCTTGGATCATAGGCAGTGGTAGATCTAGCCCAAAAATTAAACACGATAATACATGTTTTGTCAGCCCTACTCAAACATATTAAGAGACAAACAAGCTTGGAAATGGATGTGCAGAATGAAGTAGCTTGCAAAAGAATAGAAACAATAACAACCTAAATGGCAACACAGTACATAAAGGAAATACATAAAACTAAATAATTGAATTAAGAAATACCTTTGCTTTTAGTTGTTATAGATCGACCTTCCTTGAAAATCTTGGATGATAATTAAGAACTGTAAAGAAACTAAAATGATAAGCAACGTTTTATATCAGTACGGTGATGGTTGGGAATTGCTGGCAACACTTTCCATGACATATTTTATTTATAATATAACATTTACAAGTGTGTTAACGGTAACTTACCACTCACAAGCAGACGGTGCAAGCTGAAGTTTCAGTCGACTTATGATGCCGGCCTGTAGAACACTCTCCTCTCTTTATGTCATAACTTTCATCTGATCTCGTGCTTCTTCTCCGCCTACGTACAATTTTGCGTTGTGCACCAGTTTCTTACATTTATGATTAGACGCTCTGTCATATTCAAAAGTCAACTAGCTAATTAGAGCCTATTTTCATTAACGGTTTGGTGACCGCATTTAGCGGATCGGTCAACAAATTTGATTAAAATTAAAATAAGATATATGAAAGAAAATTGGCCCACCTTGCAGAAACGCTTACATAACAAATCAAAGACGATAAAATAAGACACGAATGCGAAACAACAGAACATGTTTAATGCTAACACGAACACGACGAGATAACTAATAGCGTCATTCTTCGAAATACTAACATAAACCTGTTTAGAACGTGTTATACGACATGATTAATTATGAGACGTGATAAATATCACATGTTTAGTGAAACAAATATTTGGCAAATGTCTATCAAATATTTGAATAATACATCATTTTTAACATTATAGTCCTTGGCGTATTTGAGACAAAAAACTATTTTGACCAATAACATATTTTTAAAAGATAACACGTGAAGTCCGGAGAGGTGTCAGGTGGAGGTTGGAGACTCGGTCTGTGGTATTGTAATAGTCATATTCAATTCAAACGATCAGACAAAGGAGAAGAATTCTAAAGTAACCGTGAACCACACACACACACACACACATATATATATATATATATATATATATATAGAGAGAGAGAGAGAGAGAGAGAGAGGGAGATTCAAAATAGAATAAAAAAAGGAAGCCAGTGAAAAAGTCCTAGTCATATATTTTAGAGTTAATGTCGATTTTCATCCCTGAGTTTTGCAAATTTACTCCACTTGAGTAACAATATTTATTTTGTCTTCATTATTGGCCACAATTTTGAAAATCGTTTCTATTTTAGTCCTTTTGACTAACGGTGTTAACATTGTTCAGTTAAGTGATTGTCAAATGACTAAAATACCCCTCATTCAATTTTAAAAACTAAATATTAAAATAAAGATATTAGATACACCCGAACTCATTCCGCTTCTTCCTCTTCTTCTTCTTCTTCTTCTTTAGTTCTACTCGTATGCAACACTACCAACAACACCACTGTCACCTTCTCCACCACCACTGCCACACTATCACCACCGCAACACCGGCCATCGACCATCAATAATCGCAACCCTAACAATAGACCACCACAACGGAAGCCACCATGAAAATAAAAGCTCTCCGACCTTCCACGCACACCTCCACCCTAATCTGTCCACCACTATTGCACACCATCACCATCGCAACACTGATAACTGACCAAACCGTAAAGCCCTAATCGTGCATGCAACCTCTGCCCTAATTTCTACACCATTAACCTAACCCGCTACCACCACCACTTCAACATTTCTATACATCTTGTGAAGCCCTAATTAGTTTCAGAGTTTTTCACTTTAAACCCACGATGGTTACCGGAGGAGTTCCGTTTCTGACCACTTTACATCGGCTGTGGTGGCGACGATGATGTCGGAGAACACAAATCCACCAATGAAACCAACAGATTTGAGTTTGGGGAAAATACCCCTTTTCAATTGCTCCAACGTCGTTCTCGATGGATTAGAAGCAGAAAAAATGGCTTCACACAAAGAATACTGGAGCTTCACAGCTTTTGGAGCTTCGATATCTGGATTACAAACCAAATTGGGCTCCAAATGAGCCTAATACCATGCCCCTTTACCTTTAATCGCCTTCGTTCGCACCATTCTAACCCTTCATACCGTTTATGAACAACCTCCACCGCCATCTCATCGATGGTCAGCTCTGATGATGACGGTAGCGCCACCCGTTCCGTAATGGGTGTCTTCGCCAGAGATGACGAAGATAGTGGTTGTTGGGTGGTGGTTGTGTTGGTCATGGCGACCATTATTGGTGTAAAAAGATTTGAATTTTTTGGAGAAAGAATGTATGAGTGTGAAATGGTGGTTTTTATGGTGGTGTGTGGTGGAAAGATGGAATCTTGGGGTGGTTAGGGAGCATTTTGATGGTGGTGTGTGGTGGCGGTGATGTGTGGTGTGCGGTAGCGATGATGTGAAGTGTTTTGGAGAAGGAAGAAAGAGGAAGAATGAGATGGTGATATTTTTATAGCCCTTGGGGGTATTTTGATCTTTTTTAAAAATTCTAACAGAAAATGTTAACACCGTCAGTCAAAAGTACTATAATAGAAATGATTTGTGAAACTCGGGCTAATAATAGAGACAAAATAAACGTTGGTACTCAAGTGGAGACAATTTGCAAAACTCAGGGACGAAAACCGAGATTAACTCTATATTTTAATTCAAACAAAGAAAAAAAGTTGTCACATTGTCGCCAATTGTGAAATGTGACATTTTTTATTTATTTCTATTTTTTTAACTTTTTTTAATTTTCTAAAATCGTATGGGTGCGACTTTTTCCTTTTTTTTCTTAAATTTTTCGAACTAGAATGAATGACTAGGATTGGTATCTAGTTCTCTTTTTCTTCTTGGTGTTCCCCATTAAACCTTCCCAAATACACCCATACACGCATACACCCATGAACGCATGCACGCCTGAAATAAAGAAATAAAAACGTAGTAATATGATTTCAACATAAAAAGGGAAAACAAAAAGTAAACATAAAAAGGTCATATTTCACAAATGAAATCGATGTATTTCATTAAAAAATATTCATTTCACAAGTGAAATCAACTTGATATTTTTTTTCTGGCTTTTCTTAGTTGAGATAAAACAAGAGTTTTTCATTTTTCATTTTTTTTTCTTTTGCTTTTTTCCCCGTTTTGTTGATTTTTTTGGACTTAAAATGTGCGGATAGAATTGGTTTTCTAGTTTCATATATATAAGAGAAAGTTCAAATAAAAAATAATATTTGCCTAAGAAGTGTAAAAAGATCTGAGGTTGTGACATGAAATAGAAAGTAGGGTTAAAGGGTATTTGGTCTATTAACCATTTAATCTAATTCCTTTCTACTTTTAAAAATATAGCACATTTATTTTACACACCCTATTCACCTACAAACCCTATTAACAACCATCCTCAAAATACAACCAAAGCCTAAAGATCCCTTGTTGTCTTAAACTTCATAATTACAAACAACAACTAATCGAGAATAGAGGTGTTAACTTTAGTGGTTGGTGTTAAGCAGTAGTGTTTTAAGACAATGATTCGATAGTTAATGACAACGGTAATCGGAGGTAATGAAAATGATGATGGATGACATCAATGATATATGATACTCAAATATCACTCGTTCTATCACATTCAGTTGCCACGTTGATTGTTCAAACACAAAACAATATATAGATTGTTCTAACACAAAATGTGTTATATTAACGCAAAATAGTAAATATTAAAATAGCAAAGAAAGTGTTGTTTCTATGTTGTTTGATATTTGACATAATATACAAGAAAAAAACACATGACAATCTTGTTGTTGTGATGCAAAACAACATAGAACATATTACGCAAAACAACACAAAACTGTGTTGTTTGACACAAAAAATCAAAACTATGCTATTTGACGCAAAACAACACAAAACTATGTGTTGTTTGACGCAAAACAACCCAAAATAGTGTTACTTTTATGAAATACAACACAATTCTTTGTTGTTTATATGAAATACAACACAAAAACATTAAAATATAGCACAAGTTCGCATCGTTTGTTTTTCTTTGTAAAAATATAATAATACTATTCCGAATTTAAAGAGAAAAAAATGATTGATTTTATGATGCATTTTAAAAAAAAGAATCTAGTATGAAAAAGTTATAAACGTTTATAAAAATTAGAGGAAACTCAAAAAAGTCAACAAAAGTAATTACATACCCAAAATACCCTTCCAACTTTTTCTTTCGTACAATTTCATATCAACCATTGATTAAAATTTAGAAGTCTAAAATTATTTCTTAGTCTTCTTAGACAAAACACAATTTTTTAGTGGAACCTCTCTATATCTATGGGAAAGATTGAATGAAAACCAACATTTTAGTAGAAAACCAAAAAAACCACTTTTTACAAATTATCTAATTTTTAATTCTTTTATATTTATTTAATTTAAAGAGCATTTTAGTAAATGATCACTCCACTATTCTATCTAATTATATCTTATTTAATGTTGAATCCCTTGATCTTAGATAACGATTAGTAGTTTTTTATAACAAATCAAAGAAGCAAAAAACAACAGCAACACAATTCATAAAATTCGAAAAATCAACATGTGGAAGAAAAACAGGAAACAAAAAAATGAACAAGACAAATGCTACTGTTACATATATGTAACACTATTGTTACCTATGTGTAAAAATCATCTGTAAGGATCATACTTAGAGGCTGATGTAACCAAAGAGCTCTCAGCATGCACTACTGAAGTACAAGAAAGTTTCTTTGAAAGATTTGACACAACTCAGTGAATTATGCAAAGCTTCAAATCTTCCGATGCCAAAAGTCCATATCTTTTGAAGCTAAAGATGAAGTATTTTGAAGCTTCAAAAACAAAGTCTTGTGAAGCCAAAGGCTGATTTCTTTTGAAGACAGAAAAGACATACTTTTTCTGATCACCTTTTGACAAAAGCGGAACCACTTTTTGCAGCCCTCTCTAAAGACTCAACAACTTAGATAAGTTAGTAAAATGTCCATATTTTTGTCAAACTGTAGATTAAGGTCTTGTGTTTATAATTTTCTACTTTTGTACTTTTATCTCTTTTGTAATATATTAGGATCTGAGCTATGACATGTCATAGTCACAAGTCAAAAGGCAATCTACCTTTTGACTCTACATTAATCTTGTTGTCTAGATTAGTGTTTCCAGCTGGCTTTCAAAGTATAGCTGGCTATAGGATATAGTATAAAATGTCTCAAGTACTTGTCTTTATCTTTATGATTTGTAACACTTGTAAAAGAACTTGAGAGCAATATACATCATTCTTGAAAGCCAATATTATCTCGTTCTTATTCTATTATACATTTTTGTTCTAAGCATTATCACTAGTTGGTTCCCTATTTGATTTATTATGTAACACCCGGTTATTTATTTATTTTGAAGACGACGAATGAAGAAAAAAAAAATAAAGTCCAAGTCGAGGGATCAAACTCGCAACAAGAGAAAGTTGGGTGAGTGGGGGTATTTAAAGGGAGAGGGCAGCCCTTACCCTCTTCCCATACCAACAAATCAGCCAAAAGAGAGAAAGAAGAGAAAAGGAGAGAAAAAGGTTGGTTCGGGTAGATTCAAGCTCGAAAATCGTCGTGTAGCAAGTCAAATCGAAGCTCTTCTTGTTGTGGTCGTTTTTGTGAGTTCTAGGACCCCTCCTTTACACGTTTATGAATGATTTGGAGCTGGAACACATCTGAAAATTAGGTTTTTGAGTGTGTATGTGTTTGACCCGTTTGTGTATGTGTATGTGTGTGTATGATTCGTTTGGGTCTTGTGTTTGAGCTTGTGTGTGCTTGAATGGTGTTGCGGTATGCATTCCTAAGGTTTAGGATGGTTGATTTGGGCTTAGAATGAGTTTGGATGAGCTTGGAGGTTGAAAATGGCAGATTGGGTTCAGGATGAACTGCATTCTGCATCAGCTAGGGCTATTCGATCGAATGGAGGCCATACGGCCGAATGAGGTGCGATTGGGTTCATTCGCACGAATGAGGGTTCATTCGTGCGACTGAGGGCCAGTCACATGGGGAGTTATGTGACTGAGGGTCCATTCGCATAAGTGCTCATCCGCGTTAGTTTCATTCGCATGAGGTCCATCCACATTAGTTCCATTCGCATAGGTTTCATCCGCATGAGATCCATTCGCACGATTGGGTGTTCATTCGCATAGGTGTTCATCCGCATTGGTCCATTCGTATGATGTTCAGTCGCCTGGAGGCCATGCGACTGAAGGGTGTCCATACGCCCGAATAGGGCTGTTGCACCCGAGGAAGAGTGTAGTTTAACTTCTGACTTTCGGGGGAAAGTGCATATGTAAGTTTTGACGTAAAGGTTCCCGTAGGTTCATGTAAGATGACGGTTGAGGCCTTAGAGAGCATGTTGGGCATGATAATGACGTTGCGTGTTTATGCATGATGTATGCTATGTATGATGTTGCCCTGTATGATGAGATCGTATGTGTAAGTTGATGTTCCTTATGATGTATGTCTATCTTTCATGTGTCTTTACGTGTCATGTTAATGAATGAAGTGAAAGTATTATGTAACATAAAGTGAAAGATAAAGAGAAGATGAACTTGATGAATGCATGCATTAATGAATGATGAAAGTAATGAAAGTCTTGCAAGCATTATATGTCGGGACACGCCATTAAAAGGTGTTAGCCCAACGGTGTGCGGGTTCGCTACCCCGGGAGGATGCACATCGGGGTCCTTCTTTGTGATTGACCATTTGTATGAAACCATTGTTGCTTGCCTTAGGTACTGTGACCATAGGTTCTGGGCACCATGGATGAAGGTCTATTTTAGGCTTAGGTCCAGTACCATGAGCATGAAGGGCGTAGCACATGACAATGGTATACCTGAACTTTACCTTAGGTACTGTGGCCAGAGGTTCTGTGCACCGTGAATGAAGGTCTATGATAGGCTTAGGCCCAGTATCATGAGCATGAAGGGTAAAGTTCATGGTGATGACGAAAGGAAAAGATGTAATGATGAACGAACGAATGAAAGTAAGAATGAATGAATGAACGGAAGATAACAAATGATGAAGATAATATAACTATTATCTATGTGTACGTATGATGTATGATTGCACGAAAGTAATAAACGGTTTTAACGAAAGATAAAGTATGTTTTATTTTATAAAACTAGAACTCAATCAGCAACGCTGACTTTGATGTGTTTCCAGTTAGCAAGTAATGATTGCTGAGGATGGCACGGGCGGCTACTCAGCTCTTTTGGGATGGCATCCATTTATATAATACTTTTGTGATGTAATGCAACGATGTATTTTCTAACTGATTAACGATGTATTATTTTGCAAAAGATTTTATGATGAAATGAGATGTCATTTTTGAATGTTTCCGCTGCAATAATTATGTAAGAGAAATCAAAATGTATGTTTTGTGCAATGATTTACTAGCTGTAAGCATCTCGGGAACGAGGCCTTACAAGTTGGTATCAGAGCCATAGTTTAAGTGTAATGGGTAAATTTTCAAAATAAACCTTAACTTAAACTGAGAATGGGACGGAAAGGGATGGGATGCCAATCTGAGTAGCTGCGTGCCATCAGGTATTTTCTTTAATGTTAACCGGTATTATGTGCGCATGGTATGTGGTTATGTGTTGTTTGTAAATTTAAATACTGATGTAGTCAGGACAGGTAAT
>BJCM01081838.1:27389-44381 GCA_018326385.1 Flaveria bidentis | reverse complement strand
ACCTAAACCCACCAAGAACACACACACAACCGAACATACAACATACATAAGCACATAACCGAAGCAAGAACTCAACAAAAACACATAAACCCTCGAATTCCTACCTTGAAATCCGGCCTTTTTCTTGTTCTTCTTCAAAGATCCGAATGTTCACTTCTTTCTCTCTCTAAAATTCGTCTGAAAAGGGTGTGATGGGAGAATGGGCGACCATGCCCTCTTTTTACACCAACTTTTTGTACTTTTTTTGTCATTTTGACACTTTTAACCCTTCAACTTGGGTTAAATTTGCATTTCCTACTTTTATTATTCTTTTATTGTCTTTTTAAATATCCGGGTGTTACAATTGTTCAACAAATCGGATAGTTTTATTATTCTTTTAATAATTATCTTATAAAACATATATGCTATACATCTATATTTTTTTAATAATTATCTTATATTTTTTATATTTTTTTATATGAATAGTTTTATAGTCTCTAATATTATATTTATCTTTTATTAATAATTTTTAAATTGTTAGTTCAGTTACTAATGTTAAGTTTTTCAAATGACTATGTTATGTACAAAGATTATCAATGTAATTTACTTTTTTATATAAATAAAATAATAATTTTAAAATGTCATTTTTAGAATGTTCAAGTTTTTAAATGTTTCTCTAAAACTTTTGATTATTTAAATGCCACTCTAAAAAAATTCAAAGGTACATTTTAGAAAAACTATTTGCTTTTTTAAATGTAATTTTTATAATTATTCATTTTCTAAATATTATTTTTAAAACTATTTATTTATTGAACGTTTTAAAAAAATACTAAAAATGTCATTTGAAAATGAATTGTTTTTGAAAAAGATGTTAATAAGGTGATTGCCTTTTAAAAGATGCTTTAAAATTAAATGGTTTAAGATAAAACTTTAGAAAACCAAATAGCTTTAAAATATGTTTAAAATATTAAATGATTTTAAGAACAACATTTAGAAAAAGGATGGTTTAAACATATAAAAAAGCAAACATTTTAGAAAATATGTTATTATAAAAATATGTTCATGTATTTCTGTCACACCCCGACCGACAACGGAATCATCAGGGCGGACGAATGGGAGACGATTGCTCATAGCACATGGAACTAATTAAGTTGAAAGAATATTAAATGTCATTATTCATTAAACATTACAAGACAAATAAAATAATAACATAACAATCAAGATACAACCAATAACATAAATCTTTCAATTAGTCTAGATCCAAGTCCTATATGAGCACAAGAAGATCTTCAAGTAGGAAACCTAAAACATGTTAAAAATAAAGGGTCAACTATAAAGTTGGTGAGTTCCCATGGTTTAAACACACGCATATATGTATATATATATAAAAAGGTTACAAGTAGCAATTCATGTCAATGGTTACGAGTTAGCAAACTTATAAAACACATACAGTTACAACCAAACCTCAACTTGATTACAAGTATATAAGATTGGCTAAGTGTACTTGGTTCCCATGATGAACAAGCATACGTCATCAGGAGTCGGCAATGCATCGACTTTAGCACCAAGTAGGCTTGTCAGGCCCAAAGATCTAAGACGTCGCCAGGCTAGCAATAGTTAATGATTGTAAACAAAATATGTATCTCATATAAGACTTACAATAACACAAATAACCATAAAAAATGTAAAGATGAATTGCATATGCATTTACAAGTATCAAGATGTTTACAAGTGTAAGTTTATAAAGTTAACATGTTTCACCCCAAAAGGTATGAAATAAAGTAAAAAGGGGCATGGAGAACTCACATAGAAAACTCACGTGTTATGTGTTGCACTTAAGATAACGATAAGGAGATAAGATGGTTCCGATGATTTCTTCACAATTCAACCTAACGGTTGATGTCTCGGAATTAGAACAAATATAAGATTCAAGAATAAATATGAATTAGGGTTTCATGTAGAAAGTTTGGGGTTTTTAATAATTAAATTAAACCCAATACAAAATAAGGCAATCGATTATATTTTGGTTAAGGATGAAATAAATAAATTAAGATTAAGAAACGATAATGTTTGATTAAATAATTTGATTTATTGATTAAATAAAGATTAAGTACAATGTGCAAAAAAAATAATAAATAAATAAATAATTAACTTAATAATTAATTATTTGATAAAGAAAATTGAATATTTATTTAAATAACTTGTAAGATAACTTATAATTATATAAATTATTTTATAAAGTTTTTAAACCTTTAAATGATCTTTATAATATCAAAACTCTTAAAATAAGAATAAAGAATCATAGGAAATTATATCGTTTTATAACTTTCAAGAATTAAAAATAAAAGTTACCGAATAACTTTATTAACTAATTATGATATAACATACCTAAAAGATTAAATGAATAATTAGTTATTTAACATATAAATTTATAATGTTTTGAAAATAATCTCCATTTAAAATAACATGATTTAAACGATGGATATTTAAAGGAACATTTGGACCAACAATAATTTACTAATTATAAAATCCATTTTAATATAAATAACTCAAGAATAACCTTTGTTTAAAATGTCTTATTAAATAATATTTTTAATTACTTAAATTTAGAAAAATTATAGAAAATTATTTGGTGCCTTTAAAAATAGTTAAAGTTTACAAAAACTATTTTTATAACTATTGAAAATTTCTCATAATTAAATTAAGGCTTAAAAAGCCTTAAAAATAGATGAGGGAGCCCGGGTTCGAACCCGGGACCTCATGATGGAAGGAACGATGACATAACAAGTGAACCAGGGTCATGGTCATGGTTTATTTTGGTTTTAAATTATTAAAAACATAGATACAAAATTTCCCCTAAATTCCTCATGAACCTTAATTCGATTTGGCTCAAATTGAACCCCGAATTGTTAATGTTTATGAATGCAACGTTAGGGCTTTTAATTGGCACATGAAATCGAGTGTAAATGTGTGTTTAATTACCTCATTAGAATTGAAATGGGGATGAATAGATGAGAGTTGAAATCGCGACCAGGTTGAACATGGATTCGACGATTTGATGTTGATTATCTTCAATTGGTGATGTTCATAGATTTCACAGAGTATTAGAATCAATAACCCTCAACGAGTTTTGATTATTGAAGTCCAGAAGGTTGATTTTAGCTAAGTTGAAGGTCGCGGTTAATGGGGTGTTTGATTATGATGAATCTATGGTTTTAGATGAAATTAGATTGGATATCAGCTTAAGACCAGTTAATCGTTTGATTATAAAACATTTAATTTGCTTATTATTAAGTGTTAATGATTGAACGGCTCGATTGTTGAATGTGACGGTTACTCGGGTCATTCGAGTTTGTAATCGTGGTTTAAGCACGATTAAAGTCCCTGGACAGTTTCGAATGGTGCTCACGAGCCGATTGGACCATTTCGGGATTAGAATTCGAAGGGAATAATGAGTTGCGTAGTCGCCGGAGCCGTGGCCGGAGTTAGTGGCCGGCGAAGGTGGTCGGATTTACGGGAAAGAAGAGTTGATTTAGTTTTATAACATATATACACTTTTGGTCCCTCAAGTATCCAACTTTATTATTTTATGCCAGAAGCTTTTATATTAAGTTTCAGCAATTATAATTTAACCCTTATACTTATAAAACTAATTTGGATAATATATCAAATTAATTATTTGTTAATCTTCATAACTTTTATAAAGCTTTTAATCTTTATAATTTAATTATTTATTTTCACTTATAAAGATTTATAAGTTTATTAAAATTTCATTTATAACTTTATAAATTGTAATAAGACTTTTCTATTTAATTATTTATTATAAAATGATTAATAAATTTATAACCTTATGAAAAAGAATTATTTAAAATCCATAAATTATTATAAGTTGTCTAAACGTTTCATAAATGAATAGCTCATAATATAAATTTACACATTTAATGCATTTGATCCATTAAAATTTACTATAATTTTTATAATAGATCTTAAAGATTGGATTTTAACTTGCAAAAATGGCGGATGTTACAAAAGAGGCTTTAACAAAAAAGAAAAGATCTTGGAGAAATGGAAGAAGGAGGCTTTAACACCACCAGTTTCTCTTAATAGTAATATATGGATAATTAATTAAAGAGAGATGAGTTAGGAAGGAGATAGGTATTCTCCTTTCAAGAGGGGATGAGCTTTTTTTAAAGAGAAATGAAAGAAGGATAGACTAATTCTCTAAAGGGAAAGAGATAAGATGCCGAAGTAAAGGATTTTGTTATTCTAAATAGGATGTTGAACTGAAGTATGAAGTCCTTAGTTATACTCCAATGATTTTAGACATCAAAGATTATTTTTGGTCTTACATATTTCACTCTAGGGCCACAATCCTTCTTTAACTAAATGTGTTGTCATTAGTTTGTATATGCTTCCCATTTTATTAAAATAAGTTGGCCTTTGCTTTTATAGGTTACATAGTAGGGTTAGCTTTTTAGATTCTATTGTGTTCTTATTTTATTTTCAACGTGTTTATATTATCCTCTTTTGATACAAGGAGGAAAAAAACGAGTCTGTCAAGATGATTTGATTCACTCTTGTCTTTTTTCAACGAGAGATTCTTTTTTTGGTAAATGAAACTAGGTGCCTTATGATTCAATCATGTTTGTCTTTTGTTTGCAAGGATAGCATATGGTTGTCCTTAACTTATATAATTATTGGCTAGTTCATATCCTTGTCATCTATGGTGCCTAGTTTGAAGGCTTAATGATATCTTTGTCTTATATGGCTCTTGTCTTTAGGGGCGGCTCAACAACTTAAAAAAATAAACTAGGGCTTTAGGCCCACCCATTCTAATAGGTCTTCAACGTATGCTTGTCTCAAGCAAAGCCGGAAGGTTAAGATAAACAATTGCACACCTTTGATTTCATCATTCCCCTATGACATTGCTTGTCTCAAGCAAACCCAACCACCAAGAACTTCGATTTCTTCGTTGGAGTCACGAATAAGAACACCCCTAACCTTCGTTTGCTTCTCTAATTGCATCTAGTGGAGTCACAATTTGTTTCTTTGATTTTGTTGCAATTAAGAAGCCTTTCAACTTCAATTTCATCTACACATCTAGTGGAGTAATAGACTCACGATTAGATACTAGGCTGAGCGGGTTTTTTTATTGATTGATTCTCTCTCTAAATAAGGTAAATTGATTAATGTATTATTAATTGTTTTTCTTTAATTATTTATTCTAGAGACAAGTTGTTAATTGCTATTTATTCTAAATTTATTTTAGTTTTGCATATGCTTCTTTTTATTTGATTTGCAAATTGCAAATTGTTTATTTGTTTTAACGTTTTACTTGTTGTAGTTTCTTATAATATATTATCATTGAATCAATTAAGATTTGTTTTGAATAAACTGATTTAGGAATCATGAATCAACAGGTGTTTGTGCTTCAAAACATGATATTTTTTAAAGATAAGGTTCTAAAAATGTTGAGATGCCCATGCTTGTCTTTGTGTCGTAGAGTCCCATGCCTGGCTTTACAGGTTTGGGATATTCTTTGCCTAAGTGGTTTGGTTTATGATTTATCCTTGCTAAGTGTTCACTTAAAATAGTCCTTGTCAAGTAATTTGGGGTGTTTCCTAATGTGAGGTTGAGAAATGATGCTTGCCTTGCAACCATGTCACGGTATCCTACTTACGTCTTCTATTCGGATAATAAATCAATTTATGTTCAATACAAATGAAAACTTTGACAAAAAAATAAAACAATATATTCTTAAGTTACATTAATAATCACAAATTGAGAAACAAAACCAAAAAAAGTTATAGTATATTTAGAGTTGTTTTAAAGTACGTACGGTAACTTTACATAATAGTAAGCAAGTTTTCTAAGTATTTTACTATAATCAATCTGTGTCCTAATAAAATCACTCTAACTTTCATTAACAATTCAAATCCTATATAGTAGTTTTATAAATGTTAATAATTTTAAATTTAAGTTAGAAGATAAAACATATATAAATATTAGTTACTGTTTAGTGATTACATTTGTCTAATATTATGTTGCGGATTTTTTCCCTTCAATATTACCTCCTAACTCAAGTTAGTTTTTTTTTTCACTTACTAGAAACCAAAACTTGTATATGTTTCATCTGTCTAACTTAATTATAAAAAAATATAAACATTTGTATAAGAAAAACTTTGATTGGCTTTTCTAAAACACTTGAGAAACTTTGGTTAATATTGTGTGTACTTTTCTCTATTAAAGCAGCCAATTTGTGTATACATTACATCCTTTTAAGTTTTAAGGTAAAATAATACTAATTAGATGTTGCTAAAGGTTACTAATTACATATTCAAATCTCAAATTTAGCAAACTTGTAATGTTCCAATTTTATAGTTTAGACCGAGGCCAAACTAATTCAAGTTCATTTTTATACACTTGTCTTTATCAATTGTCATCATGAAGAAAAACACTGAGGAATAATTACATAAGAATGGAAAACAAAATCAAAATATGTATCATTCAACAAGTAAGAAATCAGCTTCATGGTAGCATTTTAGTTAAGTACCTTTTCTAACATAATCACAAATACTAACACCATTATATGATGTTAACATCATATTCTAGTATTAGAATCATATATAACAACAGATTTGGAGCAAGCTATAGATCACAGCAGATTCGGGGTGGATGTGTTTGACTTTTGTTTATCCTGTGGAATGTCTACGCTAGCAACAATATGAGCCGATTGGGTAGGGGAATCGGTAGTGGGGGGAGCGTCATGTGCTTGAGTATTCCCGGATGGAGAGTTTAGTTTTATACTCTTAGTAGGAAGCTGACCCGATCGCCCCTTGGATTCTCGCCTCTTTGATGCATTTTTGTGCCAGTGCTTTAGAGCTTTTGAAGTTTGATCGTCAAATATAGATCTCTTCATCTTAGATCCCATCTACTTACCCAAAACGACAAGATAAACATGAATGACAGGACTAATAGGCCTTTTGGTTAGTCCCATCTATAAAACCAATTTTAAGTAAAGAACTACGAGAATCATATAGACACTTATATAGTTATACATATTGCTTTAAATGTGATAAATAAGACAGTTTTTTATCCACCTATCTTTCTCTCTCCCACTATTACACTACATGTAGTTATCTTCCATACACTACATACAAATGCATATATGATTCACATTGTTCTCTACTTGAAACTGGTTGTATATTCAGCGCACTTTTATGAACTTTTCCCATACAATCAGTTTGTTTTAACTATTATCAAAAGTAACTATAAAAAACTAATTATTTTAAAACCTAAAAAGCTATGTAGTCATTAACAATATGAAGTACCTGAGAGATAAGGGCATAGAGTGGAAGGATGCTGTAAGCGCATAATATTTGAACAGCAATTCTGTTTAATTGATGAAACCAACAAGATCACAATCTTCAAACTTGTCAAATAATAACTCTAATATATTACCAAAATATGTAAATTATAAAACTTGGTGTTGTAGTAAAATAATGATTATTCTTCACAATCTTGAAACAAGAACAATTAAGTCCACTTTTTTATGAAAAAAAACTACCAAACTTACCCGATTAAGACTCTACCATATTGAAGAAGAGGTTTTTCATGAAAGCAAGAGTCGAGTCCAAATTCATACTGTAAGCAAACAATAAGATGTTAAAAGGTTGATAAAACTTTAGTAGTAACGGGTGTGTGAGTGCGCATGCGTGTTTGTGTAACATAGCTAAAAAGAAAGTGAAAGTGTTACCCATATCCAGAAGAAGTGTGTTATCTCAAATGAATTCTGAAAGGAAAAAAAAACAAAAATCACAATTCACAAGTGACCAAATTACTAAAGTTGCAAATAGTTTTATTGCAAAAAATGCCAATGCAAAAGTAGGACGGGTCGGGTAGCCAGTCAAAAGCGGTAATTTTGCATTGGGTTGGGTTGAGCCGCTAACATTTTTTTCTCTAAATTTTTTAAACATTTGTAAGTGTAGTAGGTGTGTGAAATATGACTCCAATTTATAATGTAGCGTAGTTTGTGTGTCAATTACGATTGTCAAAAATATATTCTGTCAATAATCACTAATATCTTGAATAAGAATATTTCAAAGGTTCTATGTCAAGGAACTTTCGACCCATTTGACTCCTTTCATTTTAAGCTATTTTTCAATTTGACCCGTTAGAGATAAAATATAACTCAAATGGACCAATTTATCAATGAATGGTCGAAATCACCCTTCTAGTCACCAAGGTTGTACTATATCATCTTGATGACATGGTACAACAATCCAATCAAATTTATTCACAATGTTGGAAATTCAAGAATAAGCATAGGACATGTAACAGCTATTATAACCGATATTTTCTAATAGTAAACGCGGTAAATACCATGAAGAGCGTGAGCTGAATAAGATATAGAATTAGTGAGGGGTCTAGAAACCAAAAATGTTTATCTGTGACTTGCACAAGGGGTATTCCTTGTACAACTGCATGTCTTTCTTGAATTTCAATAGCCATCTGTGCTATAATTCCTTGAAGCTTTGTTCCAACTGCTAAGATTATCTTTAGCAAAAAGATAAATAAATAACAGTTAGTTATCCTTCCTTCTGCTAGTAAAACAATAATAAAATATGTAATAAGTTTATTTTTGTCGATATTCATATGTGATAAAGACAACTAATAAATAAGTCCTTACGACAACAGGAAATAGAGATAGCCAAATCATCGCGTGAGTTCCTGTGATATGAACAACGACTAATTCGTGAGGGTTCTGTTGCAGTATGCAAATGCATCAGTAAAAACTAGAGGCGGCAATTTTGACCCAAATGTGTCGCTTCTGGCTTGTCTTTTAGTGATGAAGGGTCAACCCGTGAGGTATTTAGGAAGTGGGTCAAATGGGTCGTACCTGCTTAAAAGTCACCCAAAGTGTATTTTATTTCATAAAATCTGCTAAATCATGTTCTTCAAAGAATTAAATGTTTAGTAAAATATTATAGTTTTTAACCATATTTAACACGTAAGTTGTATATGAAACTGAAAAATATTGGACAAATACCAGGTCAACCCAGCTCATACAATAATTACCCACTTTGACCCATTACACGGCTGCCCATTTTTAAAGCATAAAAAACTCATTTTCTTCAAAGAACAACATTTGTATAGAAAAATATAACTTTGTAATCAAACATGACACAAAAAATGTTTATTAATTTTTGGACAATATGTTTCCAGGTCAACCTATACAGAAGTTACCCACTACATGATCCACCAATTGTTAATGCAACCTCGAAATCATTTTCCAAGGATTAGATGTGTATTGAAATAATGTAGTTATGGATTCATATTTGACACAGTTTATTATCCAAAAAGTTATGCATAAGGTGTTTAGGGGACCCGACCTGACCCAACCCAACTGATACATATATTATCCAATTTAACCCGTTACATTACCAGCCCATTTTGCCACGTCTAGTATAAAAGGACATCTGGTAGATAAATCGAAACATAAAACTTAACCTTCAACATTGGCAAACAGATAAAGGACTGCAGTAGACCATAAAAGTGGGCTGAAAGTGTCATAACAATGCAATTGGATTAAAGTTCAGATGGCTAAAATTTTTCTAGATAGTTTACAAAATTAAAACATTGATAGCAATATATATAGTTACCTGATTCCCACAATTACTTTAAAATCATCTTCTAATGACCGTTTGATATATTTTTGAAAGTTGAATTGACTGCCAGGAGCTAAATGAACCTGTATATGAAAATTGAAGAAAGTCACTGAAGAATGAGTTGATCAGAATTGTGATGAAGAACAAACTGAGCATCAGGTGGAGTCCAACTTTGACTTGTGCTATGCTGACACAAGTGTGCATAACAAAGTTGTACATGTGCTTTACTGCTTAGCAATTTGTGTTTTAATAGTTAGTAATACTATTAATATAGGTAGAGAAATGAGTATTTTATGATCTAAATTGAGCTGCAATAGCGGCCCATTTACTTGCAACAGATCAAGTTGGGTTATGTTTTAATCTTAAGACTCAAACGCTTAACATATAAAAAACAGTACCTTAAAACGAAACAGTTCAAATGCATCAAACACTTTAAAATAAGTGTCCAACCTCCAATGTGTATTCTTTAAGTTCATAAAGCCTCTAAAATCATTTAAAAACTAATTTGAAAAATTATATTTTCATTGAAACTATTATAAAACTTTTGATCACATTGACGCACACTACATGTTCACAAAGTTTAAATTTTGATTAATGTTGCGCGTCAACCACACCTCACCCAATCCATTTTGACACCCATTTTGTTAGCTCTAGTAGGATTTATTTTGGCATAAAAAATTGCTCTTGTAGTACTCACAGAGATGAACCCATGGCGCATGGTAAAATAATCTGATCTACCAACAGAAGAAAAGAATTGCCGAAAGAAGCAGATCTGAAATGAATAATTTTATGATTATTAATAATCAGACGAAGACAGAAGACAAAAGAAAAAGAAAGATAACTGCATTACAAAAATACAAAATAAAGTAATATAATTTCCTTACAATGTAGAAGAATATTGGCAATTCAGTCAATTTAGTGGCATGACCTTTAACAAAAGACGTTTCTTTTGTAAGCCGAAACTTAGAAGGATCTGCAAATAAAAATTACACAGAAAAAAAAAAGATTAAAATAAAATTATGTGTATACAAAAATAGCATAAGGAAACATTAGTTTTAAATAGTAAACTAATTTTTGAATAAGACAACTTACAAGGGTGTGTTCATTAAAAATATAACCTTATTAAAAATAGATTGCGGGTGACTTTCAACAGCTTGAATTGTTACTGAAAACTATAACCTCGTGTTTATTCAAATATTTAGATTATTATAATAAAATTTACTGTTATTATTATCAAGATCACGGCATCATTTTATATAAATATATACATATATACATATATATATATATATATATATATATATATATATATATATATATATATGGGTAGAAAAGTGGTAGCGGGTCAACCCAACCCGATTTAGTTTAGCCCTACAAAAAAATGACCCGTTTCAACCTAGGCCCGTTTCAACCTAGGCCCGTTTTGACATGTTACTCGACCCATGCAACCAACGGCTATGATCACAGAAATTGGCATACCATGTGCAGATGCTTGTTGCTGCAAGATATCTTTTTCCCAGACTTTCCATTCACGTATCTGCATCATAAAACATATATGGGTTCTAATATTTAGTCATTTGCAGAGGTTTTTTTATATACGATTTGTTATATTTATTTGAAATTGTCACCTTTGCTCTCCCAACAATCATAGTGAGGGCACTATAAATAACATGAAAGACTGCCAAGAAGAAAATGAATATGTGGAGTTGATGCAATCCAGTTACAGTTATAAGAGCCTCATATCCCTAATCAAATTAATCAAAGTTAATCGAGATTAAATCATACCGTAAGATTATTATCCTTAAAATAGTAGCAAGGATTAACATAAAAAAATCTTACAGGCTTGCATTCTTTTGGTGGCCCGTCTCCTCCTAAACGTCTATGATCATACCATAAGAGCCTGCGACGGGATTCTGCCTCATCATCATCATCATCAAGTGGTGTTTTACCATCAGGTTGTTTCTTGCAAGGCAAGAAATCTTTTGTAAGAACCTTAGAAACACAAATGGCGGCAATGTAGTTCTGACAGAATGTCATAAGCAGAGATATAAATCCAAGGATCATCAGTTCTGCATAATATATGATCAACTGAACACATCAGTACAAAACTTTTCATGTATACAACTTATAGGGGACATAAAGAACAGGTCCCCAACGAGTCAAACTGATAAAATATGACCAATATACTATTTGGTTATTCTAAACAGAATTGTAAGCAGTTGCTGTACCATATATTTTTCTAATATTGAATTATCAAGATACTAATATAGTTGCTTTTAGTAAAACTACTTAGGACATTGTAAACATCTGAACATTTAATGCCTTCTAACCCTCTTGACCCATTTCATTTTTGGCGAAATATATTTATATTTGACATGGTGACCCATTATTTGTCACATACAACACAAATTGACCCGTTTCCATATCAATGGGTTGAAACTGCAACCTCTTATTTAGATTCAGAAAGACAAACTTATTCTTACCTGTTTTGATCTTCTCCAATGCTTCAAGTATCCCAACTTTATGCCTTTCTTTTAAATACTGAAACAAAACAAATTAAATAAATGTATGTCAGCACAAGATCAATTATATGTAACAATGCATAGAATATACTGTTTTTTCACACATAATCATGAAAGCTAATTAAAATTGTTTATGATCAATTACATGTCCAAGATGATGCAATATCTTCTCCAACAATATTGAAATTACAACAATGATTGCACAAACCATAGCCACCGACCATGTGGCGGTTTCATCTAACCCTCTTCCTCCTCCCGCCATTTAAACCTTAAAAGTTTACAAACCACCACCACAACCGATCTTTATTAAAAAAATTGCAGCTTTCTCCTAAACATCATATAACCCTTTGCAGAAAAACAGTCACCCATAAAGATTATGATGCTCCAAAAGGGTTCAAGATGATGAAAACAAAACAAATCTCCCAAAGAAATCTTTTTTCTTTGTGGGAAAAAAGAAGATTGTTAAAAGGTTTGTTCTTTTTGCTGGTCCTGACAGAATTGGACCAGGTTGTGTACGGATGATGGATAAAAATGTATATTTGCGAAGTCAAAATGGTGAAAAAAAACATATTTCCCTATATTGCTAAATTACTAATTATTTTAAAGATACCAACACCCTGAAAAACCAATTAACCAGAGAGTTAATAGGGAATTCAGTTACATGATCCCAAATTTTGGCCACAAGATATAAATATGTTTAGAGCACAATGGCACCCCCTAACTTATTATAAATCACAATGATGTCCCCATTAGAACCCACAAAGGTAAAATGCAATTTAATTTATCAAAGAGTGTAACTCGATTTGTATTCTCAGTTTCTTATAAAGAGTCTACTATTTTAGGGTATGTTTGGATGTGCGTTTAAGTTGATTACTATGACTTGTTTATACGGTCAGAATCTAAACGATTCCAATTCTGATTTTCAAAATAATTTGATTATCAGATTTGGAGAAGCATGCAAGAGTTGTTGTAAGAAAACTATTTACTGAAAGTCTAAAACAAATGCAGTATTACATATCTTAAATATAAACACCTCGCGGTAGTCACTTAAAATGCAAATCAAAACACCCCCTTTATCTGGACTTCCCCACATCCGCGACCTGCTTGTATCATGACCAACACACATCCGGACTTGCTAAGGTCCGGAACTCCTTGTAACGGAGGTCTGCAAACAATCATCATGACTGTCAACATTAAATGTTCTAACACAACATTAAAGACGTTGCATATCCATACCACACGATATCATCAACCTGAAATATTCACTAGCGGATAAAACTTCGGATCAGTGGATAATGCTTTGACAGCAAGCCTGTTATGGAGTCCACTCAAACACTGCTGCAAGATCTTTGCATCCAACATTCGGCGGCATCCATGAGAGAATATGAAATGGTTATTCATCCTGAACACCGCAAATATTGTAATTTTTAAATAAATCACACACCTTCCATAATCAACAGTGGTTATAACCATGTTTGCTAAACTTCAACAAAGAAGTTCGTTGGGGCATTTTGTCAAACAGTTTATGGGCATTGATAAACAATAACCCACCCAATAATCTAAGGAAAGATCAGAATTATAAGTTATTTTCTGTAATCATCATAGTTAACAAAGTACAACAACTAAAAATCTATAGAATACTTACATGCCCAAAGAAAATTTACATATAAAATTATCACATTTAAACATAAACGAAATTTACGGGTTTTTTTTCAAAATTATTAATACCCATTTGAAATTATTGGAATTTGATATCAAATTTAAATGCATAACTCTTCTTTTTTACCCAAGTAACAAAAGATTATGAGAAAATGAATTCGCCTCGTTCAAAAATAAAGCTTAAAAACACCAAAAAAATATTAAACGCCGTTGCCGGGGATCGAACCCGGGTCACCCGCGTGACAGGCGGGAATACTTACCACTATACTACAACGACTTGATGTTTTTGTTGCATAAAATCTAACATCTAATATTAAACATGGTTATAAGTCTTGTCAAATTAGAACATTGACTAAATTCATATTGTAGCTCGAGTTAATGCCCTCTTGTATACTTTAAGATTGATATTAACTTATCATATAAGATATCAATATGAAGGAACAGTTAACTTTAAACTTTCATTTGTAGCTAAATAATATAGAAAGTGTTAAATGAGTCATGTTCAAAAGTTGACGGATAAACTCAAAACATATAAAAAATATGATACAAACGCAAACACGAGTCTTATATGAAAAAACATGTCACAATAGGACATTAAGTTTTATGGGTTAACACAGATATGACATTTTCTACACATTTTTATTCCATTTTATATTTTTACATATTGATACTCCAAAATTATACATTTTAATACAAATACATATAATATAATCATATTCATGATATAAAACTTGATGCTAATTTCATAGATAATTTATAACCTTTTCAATAAGAATATTCACCAACAGATTAACACAAGTCAACCTACAAAGCCACCAAATCAATCGGAACCCAACTTAGTTAGCTTAACTTGAGCATGAGGTGGGAAACAAATATGATCAAACTAAGTTTAAACTAAACCCAAACCTATAAATTTCATTTGTGTTTTCGTGTTCTGTTAAATATTTACACCCTCAACATTACAACTCATATTATTATATTAGGGGCTCAACATGCGTTGATGTTGACTCAACAAGAACTCGCTTGCCATGCATATTTAACCGAACAAAAACATGTTTAATAAAATAGGCAAATTGAATTTTAATAATTCAAATTATTACTCATTGGCCGATAATAACCATAATTATCATACATTTACAATCGATTTATACTTATTTTAGGCTCAGTTAAGCTTGTATATTTTCTCATTTCATTTATATTCATTATTGTGAATGAAATCGAGTCGAAATCAAACGTATTTTTTTAATAATTATGTTACAAGGATTGTTGGTAATAAATATGAAAGTTGGGATTGTCACCGGCCAAATCAATAGTATGGATTATTATCGGCCAATAAGTAATAGTTTAGATTATTAAAATCTAATTTTCCAATAAAATATCAATATGACAGATGATAAAAGATTATTTACACTCCACATAACTGAACAAATACATGCAAATATATGAAACAAGAGGTGTTTACAAAAATGCTGCAACATCATAGATCAATAACTAAGGTATGTTCTGCACAAAGTCTTACCAATACCAAAAAAAAAGATCTCACTATAATCTAGGATTCTGGTTTTGATCACTTGGAACAAACACTGGCAGTTGCCCACCTCTCTGCACCCTACCTTGGTGATAATAACTCGCCGCGGTTGACCCCCTTTGACCACCACCAACGAGGGGCCCACCGAAGAATATTGACTGACCCGTGTAAGTCAATTCTGTGCCCGAAGGCTGAGAAGACGACGCACCACCCGCACTTCTTGCAGTGGAAGCGGATACAAACCGACCTGCTTCTTGATCCCAGTACACGGAGGACGATCTTGTACTTTCGCCAACACCCAAATTGTTTCTCCTTGGTCCCGGTAGTGCCGCTTGTTGGACTGTTATTGGCTCGTTTTTACCAGACAATGGAGATTGATTCTCTGAAGACTGGTACACAGGGTTAAAATGGTCTCTACCTTGTAACGAGCCCGAGCCCAGGCCCGGGCCCGGGCCCGGGCGAGGGCTGCTCATGTTACTGACACTATGATTGCAAGTTTCAATATCATCACGGCTGGCCCGACTAGGCGGATATGAGCTTTTGGAGTGACTTCTTTTGTAATGAGTTGTACTATGAGTGTTCGGGCTGCTTATCATGCTCACGTTGCTACTAGATAAACGGTCAGGATCGTTCGGGTTGTATTTGGAGCCCAACGGGCGAAGAACAGAGGAAGAGGCCCGGGCTTTGGCGCCTGCTTTTATTGCTTCATTTGAATCTAGTTTTGCAAGCTTCCATGCGCTAATTCGCACGGGGCGTTGTGGAAGTCTTTTACCCTTGTCGGGTGGCTGGACTGCATCTGGGTCGATTGTGGATGGCAGCCGCCAGGGCTCTAGATGAGGGATGACTTCATCCTGATGACACCAAAAAGAAAAAAAAATGTTAAGAGCGTATGGGCGCGTGTAAACTACTAACAAACCTTTTATCTTTCCCGTCTTCGTGGAGATTAATTTGGGTCCCATTTGAATCAATTTGTATGCCAAAGAGCGGCAGTTATAAATGATGATGGTTATATAAATATGTTAAATTACGGATTACAATACGACCCAAACAGTAGACAAATTGTTTTTTTTTACGCCTAAGGTATACGAAAAATGTACAATGACTAAAACAGGACGACAGCACGCTCATATGCAAAAAAACACACTAAATGTAACTGAACTTTCACGTTTTTGTCATTATATGTAACGAAATACATCTTTTACTATTTAATGAAATAAAAAAATGCTTTTATTCAGTGACTATTTGATGCACTTGATATTGTTATAACCTGGGAAAAAAAAGTGGCATTGAATGGTCACTTCACACCTTCAACTGATTATGTGATATCGAGTGATCAGAAACTTATGATTTAGGCATAGCAAAAAAAAGGTATATGTGATGGTGTTTAATATGTTTCTGCCGCATTATGTTGTAATAATCACTTTTGCCAAGTGTTGAATGTTTGGCAAATTCTGATTATTTAAGGTAGTTACGTAACATAGGTGAATGTCTGGCCCAATGTTTTGAGAGAGATTACACACGAAAGTGTTTTGGTTCTCTTTTACTGAAGGTGTGATACCGTCATTTGTTAGTGTTCTGCAATTTCTGATTATTTAAAGATTTACAAGTAAAATCCCCCCCAAATAATCATATAATC
>BJCM01081838.1:0-19419 GCA_018326385.1 Flaveria bidentis | reverse complement strand
GTAATTATTTTTTATAACGTGGGTAATTTTAGTTGCGTAATAACAACTATAACTTGTGTATTTACGAATATAACTATCCGTAATTATGTATCTTTTATGCGTAATTATGGGGTGGACGAAACTACTTATCCGCGAAAGAACACATGTCACGCCCTGGTGACTTCGTGCGCTTCACACTAAAATTGCAATTTGTACGGTAACCACCCCTTATATATAGATCAAAGATATAAAAGATTTAAAATTTAACATGCTCGATTGTAAATAAAATTCATGATGAAATGTAAGGAAATATAAAAATATTGTAATATTATACTTAAAATTTTATAAAAACATTATATGCCCAAAATAATTGTAAAAAACAAATTTAACCTTGCTGCATTTTGAATATAATTGGTTTTAAACCCATGTGCGCGTTGTGCGCATGTTAGACCAGTTAAAACGAAGCTCAAATAAACGTACATTGCTTGATCATCACGTTAGTGTCATCACAACCTTTATTTATTAACAAAGCTACTATGTGCTCTATAAATCTAAAACTAGCGTTTTTTCTCAACGCGCTTTGCGTGTGAGAACCCAAAGCTTAGATGAAATCGTAAAAAACTTGAAACACAATCAGGTTCGGTTGCGGCTACATGCAGGAAACAAAAGCCAATCAAATTCGCACAATCGAAATTGTTGCCACTGCACAACCATATCCACAAACCCTAAAGAACGACCAATGGCGCCATCGGTAGGAGCACCAACACACATTATCGGAACACCCTAAGGTTTTTAAACAGAAATAGCAGCTCCACCATCACTATCACGCCGGTGAACATCATCCACATTACGGGGCAAGCCGGTGATGGCCATCGCAAAAGGTCTTGGGTTGGATGAAGATTATCAAGCGACAATTGCCGCCCGCTCCATCTCAACCACAGAGGGGAGGCAGAGCAGTAACAGAGACCACGCTAACCAGATTTACAGCCACCGGCGGTGGTAGAGTCACAACACCACTGACGCCACCCAATCTCTACAGCAATCAAACAACCAAAACCACAAATGACACAGGCTCCACCCACCATGGCGAAGTGGCTTTGGCTGAACACAACAGTGCCTCCCCTATTTTCTCTTTCTATAAACAGATTAGAGGGGTAAAAAAGCCTAAAACCTTATGTCTATGTTTATATACTTGGTAAGATGAATGGGCAAAAATAAAAAAATCACAAAAGTCACGTGGACAAAAAACTATATTTCATAAACTCACTATTCATTCCAATTGCTTTTTAAATATTATGTAACAACCGAATAACAAGTTTATTTATTAACACATGTGTTTCTATAAATCTAACATAATCTATAAATCTAACGTAATCGAATAACACACCAGTTTAACACCAACTGATAAATTTGGGCAAATCTAACATAATCTGTAAATCTAACGTAATCTATAAATCTAACGTAATCGAATAAAACACCAGTTTACCACCAACTGATAAATTTGCCCAAAGCCCGTCTTAACAATATAAGTGAAGAGAAATCATGTCGCCCACGTTCATTCAATGAATTTATCCACGCGTTCACTTAGCTTATAAGGTCACCCATTTTAATAATACATAAAATGAAAAGCAAATCTTAATTTAGAACTTAAAGGTTGTGTTGGCAATTTCTGAATGATTAAGTGCTGAATCAATTTCTACATTTCCTTGCTCTGAAAACTACAAACATGCCTCATCAATGCCATTTCTTAGCAATGAAACCACAAAATTTCTTAGCAATCAAACCATAAAGCTCAAATTCCTCAACCGATAAAAATATATTTTTTTACTAAAACATCCCAAAAGGAAGTTTAATGGACTGAAAGCTATATGGATCGACTGATACACATAGTTACAGATTTCAAAAGAGCATCAACCTACATCACATCAAAAAAGGAACCACAGGAAAACAAAATACGTCTTCTGACAATTAGGTAATATATATATTGTTTTGGGTGGAAGCCCTAGACACAAACCATCACCTTTGTTGTTTGAGCTACTGTTTTGAGGTTTGCAACATAAGTATACCTCCTTTTTAATTGTTTCTCTTCTCACGGATTCCCTTTCCTAATCATATTTTTTTTGTTTGTCTCTCAAAAGTAAACAAGTGTAGTCAGGGTATGAAAAAGCAAGATATGTGACAGAAGGTAAGTTACCTAACAGTTAACACATGCCACGTAGGTGTGAAGCTGACTATTTATACTATTAATTTACTTTCATTATTAACATATAGGTTAATTAATTATGTAAAGTTTTCGTTAAATTAACGACATCAGAACAATATATATTATACTAGCTTTAGTGAACATGTGCATTACACGGATTGAATAAATACAATATTAAATGAAATAAAAATTTATTAATTATAAAATAATATATGATTTAAATTATATATGAGTAAATACTATAAGTAATAAAATAATGATATCAACTTTTTTAAAAATTTGTTTTTATATTTCTTTGTTTTTTTCTAAAAAATAAATCAAACATTTCGTTTCAAAACAAAACATATTTAAAAAATGTCATTTTAAAATATTTCATATTTTTAAAAAATATGATGTACGTTCTAGAAAATTTTCTTTTTATAAAAACTTGTTTCTCTAGAAATAAACATTAATAAAAAAGATCTTTCTTAATCTTTTTAAAAATAACTTATAATCAAAAAATAGAATTAAATAATATAATTAGTAATTAATTGAGTTACTTAATAAGAGAGAGAACGGAAAATTTTTGTTAAGAGTCAATGCGGTGTTGTCATGTAGCATCTCTAGTTACCATTTTATTATAATAATAAGATATATTAAAATTTATTTAAGGAAACCAAAACATAGCTAAAAGTAATATAAATAATAAAATAAAAAAACAATTAACATATAACAAACTAAATGAAATTTGGAAGGTTGTGGATGAAATCAATGTGAAAAATAAATTAAAGGGAAGCACGATAACAATGTAATCTAGACAATTTAATTATAGTTTATAGTGAAAGTATTATATTAATCAATTTAAACAAAAACATAAATAATAGTACCTTGAGCATATTTATTTGTAACCATTTTATGCCTTTTAATACCCATAGAGCGTTTGATTACGGCTTAATAACAATCTAACTCTTCCAAATAACTTAAAAACATGAATCCCTAGTTAATTTGATATAAATATTATAATTCTTAAAATGAGACTTTTAAAATTTGTCTGGAACAACTTAAAAAAAACTATACGCTTAAATCTTACTGGTGATCTAACCCCTGCATTATTCCCTTTTCGTTGTTTTTAAAAAAATAGTGTTCCAACTTGTTGAGTATTTTTTTATGACCATCAAGGGGTTTTTCTTACCTATTTCGTATTTTAAAATATAATTTTCTACGTTTAGGGTTTTTTTAGAATTGTGTTCTCCGAAAACTTTAAACTATTATTTGAATCAAATTCTTACTTGTTTTGTTTTTTGGTCTTTTGATTTTTTGTTTTCTTTTTAGAGAATTGAAATTAAAGAGAAGGATATCATATATTTTATGCAAGTCATCGGGTTTTTTGTAGTTTTCGAGTGAATTAAGTCGAATCGAATTTACTAACCATGTTTTCGTGTCTTGAGGATTTGCAAGATGCGTATGGGCCAAGGTTTTCAGTTGGTCGGGTCATGGCTCATTATAGGGCCTTCCCATGTGTTATATTATTGTGGGAAGTTTTTTGGTACTTAAAAATCAATTCACCGGAATTTATGAATTACGAGAACTGTTCAAGTTTTAATTCGAACAAAAAATCTTAGGATTGAGTAATAGAATTTTTCTAGTTGTGATTTTTTTATGAGGAGGTTGGGGTGTGGTTTCGACTGAAAAACGAATAAGTGAACCTAATTAAAATAACACATATTTTTCAAAACTAATTATGTTAAAGATAATACAATGATGATTAAAAGATACAATGAGACATTGTGTCATTTTGTCATTATTTTTATTAATTAGAATTTAATTAGTTGTTAATTTATTATTGTGTTTTACATTTTAGAGATACACAATAACGTTATTCCATGATTATATTTTTTAAAGTTCATCATTTTAGGAAAACACAATAGTATTCAAAAAACACAACTAACAAAAATATACAATGAGCTGCACTACAAAAAAAAATGACAATATATGAACTTAAAAACGTAAAAAAATATCTTTTTATATAACAATATTACACTCGTTTTAAAGATAAAAACGCTCATTTTTATGGTGTAATCTTTGTTAAAAATAATATCATACATAAAAGTTATAAACATTTTAAAAAAAGTGAAAATTGCTAAAAGTAAAAAAAAGTGGTTATTTCTAAAATACTCCTCTAACTAATTTTTACTTATAATTTGATTTCAACCATTGATTAAAAAGATGTATTGTTAAGATTACTTATTACAGGTGTCGGGCATACCAGCGAGGATAAAGTTGTAAAGTTTACTCGTTGGATATACCCATCGGGTATTGCAGGATCGGGTTTGATACTCAACACAAGTATTTTCTCTCAAGCTCACTAACAAACACTCAAGAAACAGAGATCTTTTAAGAGTTGATTATAATATACTAAGTAACACAAGGAAACACAAGAGAATAATTTTTAAGATACTTGTATACATTATTTCTCAACTCAAAGTTTACAAGACTCTTACAAGCTTACTACAAGAGTTACAATGAGAAACTATATATACTGCTATCTACAGCCGGATATACTTTGATACCAGCTGGAATCCTCTAACTAAAGCAAATACTACAAAGCTATAGTTTAAGGTATCTCAAATAATGTCTTATCTAATATATGGTAGTCATGACATGTCTATGACTTACCTTTTGACACCAACTAAAGTTGGTAACTTGTACTAACATATAAAGGTGAATAGTGGAATAAAGTATGGTCAACTGCATGGCCTTTTAGGAAAACGCCATATAGTATTAGAGGTCTGCAGCGGAGTGTCAAAGATCATACTTATGTCCACTGGTTCATTAGCAATATCTTTCGAAGGTTAATTGGCTTCGAAAGAACAAGTTTTTCCGAAGCATTTTATACTTTGGAAGAGGCTGCTTCTTCCGTGGCTTGGGGACTTCTGCTTCGGAAGTCATTGTCTTTGATTTATTCTAAGTCTTGAACTTCGGAAGATAAGACTTTGTCTTCGAAAGTTGGAGCTTTTCCTTTGGAAGTTTGATTTTGCACTTTGTCTTCGGAAGAACTCCATATCCTTCGAAAGTTCCATACTTAGCTTCGGAAGTCCTTTATAAGTTGTACCAAAAATTGTCTAAGTGTTTGGTTTTGGTTGCACTAACATTCTTCTTGATCCAACAAACTCCCCCTAGGATGATGCTACCAAAACCTCACTTGTTCTTGATTCTCAAAACTTTCAACACCAGGGAAAGCAGATACTTATATGTTTCTTTGTTCTTCCCAAAAATGGTGCTGAGAAGTTTGTACAAATCATTTGTGGACAGGAGATCCAGTCTGTCACTTTGAATGATATGTACCCTCTGTTGAGTACCTCTGAAGAGAGTTAGTTGACAGGGGTTATAGTCATACTCCCATCTAACTATTGGTTCTAATTTAGGGCCTTCTACTATTTGTAGAAAGGCCTTGCCTTTGGTGGTTGACCTTTCCTTGGCTTCCTTCTATCTCAGCTTCAACTCTTCTTCAATCTTGGCTTTTGCAGTTAGCTCAGCAAGATGAAGGCTGCTAAGATGATTTCTGATGTGAGCAGCTGTTTCAGAGTTGGAAGGATTGAAGAATGGTTTCTCTTCTAACTAAGCCATTTCGAATATGCTAGAGTGTAGTAGAGAAGAGGCATTCAGGCTATTGCTCTATCCATTCTTTCTATCCAAAACAAAGTTATGAGAGGCTTCATCAAACCTCCACTGGATAATTTTCTTTCTAGGCAGAAGGGGTTGACTAGGAACCTTATCCCCTTTCTTTGTATCCAGTAGAGTCACTAGCTTTCTTCTCAGCTTCTTCTCTTCATCATTTAAGGAGTCAAAGTTAAGGCCAAGGAGTTTAACAGCTTGGTCCAATGTTCCTCTAGGAAAATCAAGGAATTGATCTCTTGTGAGGGAACATGAGGATCCATCAATGTAAGTCAGCTTGACAGAATCCTCCTCACAGGAGATGTCACTCAAGGTTGTGCATTTATTGAGCTTCATCTTGATCTCCTTAAACTCCTCCAAGGAGAGATGTTTAGAAGGCTGAGGGGATGGTCTAGATAGTTGTTGGGTAGGTAAAGGTGTTTGGGTTCTAGGTAAGGTTTTAGGTTAAAGGATGATTAGTTGAGGTGGTTGTGGTGATGAGATGGGTAAGGTGGTTGGTGTAGGTTTAGGGGTGTAAGGTTCAGAAATGGGTTCAGTTTTGATGGGAAAAGGAAATGGGGAAGGTTTAGGTTGAGGTTGGGGTTGAGTTTGGGTTTTAGGTTGAGGTTGAGGTGTTGGCTTAAAGACTATCCCATGTACCCTTCTATACATCTCTTTCTTCTTTCCCATATGAATGTCAGCCTCGATGTCGCTGACAAGTCGTTGGAGTGTCTTTTCAGACATAGGTCCACCTGCCTACCAGAGAAGCCATGAGCTTGAAGATACTCCTTCATCTAGGCTTTCTCACCTATCTTCTTGGTGGCAGTGTCCCCAACTTCTTCTTCTTTCTTCTTCTTCTCTCTCAACTTCTCTCTCGTAGCTCTCTTTCTCTCTTTCTCCAGTTGATCCTGCTCCTTGTTGAAGAGCCATAGGATCGTATCACTATTATGTGGAGATAGTTCTTGAAGATAGAAACCTCTGGAGGTTAGGAAAGATATTCTTTCCCTCCGGACCTGCAGATCAGCTTCCTTCTTCTCTCTTTCTCTTTCCTCTTCTAAGGCCAACCTTGATGCTTCCTCCTTTTGTTTAATCTGTAGTCTGGTTGCCTTTTCTAACTCTACTAACTCCTCTAATAGTAGCAAGAGTATGTCTTCACTGGCAGCTCCAAGCTTGATGAGCTGTCAATGATCTCCACCCTCTTTTTGTTGTTGACTGCCTCCTTGTTGGCTGCAGCTACTTCGGAACTGGCAGCTAACAACTTCCCAGTTGGAAGTCTACCTTTTCTTTTGAGATTTTCAATCCTCTCGTCCTTCTGAAGCTCTTCTACAGTTATCTTCTTCTTTCCTTTATCATCTTTGGAAGTGCTTGACTTTGGTGGTTCTTGGATGGAGGGTTCAGATTGAGATAGAGATAGTGAAGTTGTCTGAGCTAGGGGTCGGTTAAGAAAGTCCTCACTATTCACCTCAGATGCCAGCTCTAGAATTGCATCTATGATTATTAAATCCTTGGACAAGGAGAACAATCCTTCCGCAACTTCCATCTCAGCTTCGGAAGTTTGAGGTAGTGCACTATCTGTCCCAACTGTTTCAATTGTTGGGCCATCAGTCCTTATTTCCCCTTCGAATTGAATCTCAGGTTCCATTCGAACCTTAGGTTGACCAACTTCTTTCACAGTGGTAGAAGGCGCACTTAACCTCTAAAACTTTTCAGCTCCAAAGTACATCATAGCTGCATCAGGGCTGGGCTGATCTAGAGAAGATCTCAATAGAAACTTGGAAAAGATCCTACAAAGATCTCTGAGCATCCTTGGGTCCATTTGTAGGATAACTTGAGAGGTCTCAAGAAAGATAGTTGCAATAGGAGCCGAATATCTGGAAGTTAAAGCTTGGCTCAGTGGTTCCTTAGTTGTTTGTCTCTAAACACTCTCCCCCTTTTTGGCAGCATCATCTTGAGAGTTAGATGAGCTAGAGGAAGAGGTCAATGAGACCTGAATTGGTACATACCTAACAGATCTCTCAATTGGTTTCTCAACTAGTTGAGCCTTGAGACTTTCAATCTTAAGTTACTGAGTGACAGACCTATCCTTTAAAGTCTTAACCTTTGATTCAAGATTTTAGACTTTAGCAAATAGGTCCTGAATGATGAGTTTCAAACTACCCTCATCTTCTTTTGATGAATCATGGGGAGATGAGGTAACATACCTTGTATGTTTACCCTCACCACCAGATGTGGTTTCTTGCCACCCTGGTTTCCCTTGCCTAAGGATGTCTCTTTCAGAGTCATCAAAAGGCACGGTTGCCATAGATTAAGTCTCATAGATGTTACCACTGTCCTGAGGATCCAACGGTAGTGGCAGCTAAATCTACATGAGTCCCTTCCACATCTGTGGGACTCACCTCAGTTGGTTTTAACTGATATGGGCTAGAAATAAGAGGTCCCTCTAGGCTCTGTTGATTCATGAGAAAGTGTTGTAGATCAACTTCATTGCCATGAAGAGACGTAATCTCCTCATCAGTTCTGAATAAAAGGTCAGTAAAGGATATAGAAGTTAAGCCTGGTGACCCGGGACTTTGGTCAATGTCTAGTGGCATTGAGCCTTTGGTAGGGCTGTCCCTTTTTGGTTTCTCAGGTGAGTGTTGGGACTCATACTAAGGGCTTGCAGCCTGGGTTTGGGGCTGAGGGAATTAAGATCGAGAAGACTCAAATCCCATATTGAGGTCGAATGAGAAGGATGGGGAGACCTCTGACTGAGTGGAAGCCCATGGTTCCACTCTAGTATTTTTGGGTTCAACAGGAGGGACTTGCTCAATCAGAGTAGACTGAGCAAGGGTCGTTTGCGTCTCTGATATATGTGTTTGATGGGGTGAAGTGGCAAAACAGGGGTAGTTGCTGATGTGGGTTCATCATCTGTGGGGTGAACAGGGATGTCACCAGGAGCCATTGACTCAATCATACCTGGAAGAAGGTCGGTATATCTTATAGTGAAGATGGTGGACACTCTCTTCAAAACCTTGAAGATCGTTGGCCTCATTTTAGAACATGCAGAGCAGCTGCACAGACAAGCTAACTCTAGTCCAGCTCACAATTGATTATGTGCTGAAGAAACCTAGAATACATAAAGAATGTGTCCTTTTGGAGGTTTCCAAGAAGTTTGGTCAGCACAAACCTAGAATAGTTAAAGTGGAGGCTCTTCACCAATCCATGAACTAGGCAGCCCAGTTCATATGGGATTTGATCCCATCCCCCAGACTTGTTTGACAGACAGTGAAGAACAACATGAAGTAGGAACTTCAATTTATAAGAAAAATTGAACTTATAAACTGTAGACCTATTCACATCTCCATCGTATCCCATTTGAATATAGGTGTCGTCAAGGTCTGATTTGGGGAACTCAGTAGGAGCGCCTTCATCATGAAGTTCCAGATGCTCCCGGATGACCTGTTCGCTAATGATCAACTCTTGACCTGAAATGTTGGTTCAGATAACCCTAGCTCCATTGAGGAGTACTACCTGACCATTCCTCCAAAAATCTTCCATATGGTTCAAGTAAACGGTAGGATTCACGATCAGAGCAGTGAAGTAGGGAGATTGGGTAAGAAATGAGATGATATCAGAGAAATTAACATCCTTGGAAGAATCAAGGAATGCGACTTGGTTGTGCTGAGGATTGAGTGCCATTGTGAGAAGGAGATGATAAAACAAGTTTAAGTGGGGTGAATTTGAGTGAAGGAGGCTTTGGACAGTAAATTGGTAAAAAATATTAAAGTGACGAGTTGGGATTATTTAAATGGGTAAAATGGCGGTATGGGTGGATAAGGTGAAAAGATGGTTTAGGGTTAGATGTGATAGTGGCGGCAAGGTGAAAAATCATTCAAAAGATTCTGACATCATTAATAAAATCTTTACTTTTTACTGTGTGGGACTCAAAGGTTTCCGTTACAGAGAGAAGTCTTCTTCCGAAGGTAAAAGTATTTCCGAAGGTTTTTCTCTTCTGAAGCCAAACTTATTTCTGAAGGTAAATGAATTTAGTTCCAAGAATAAGAGTGTCTTCCGAAAGAAGAAGTTTTCAAGCTTCGGAAGCATTGAAGATAAGCTTCCGAGACTAAGAAATCTTCGGAAGATAAATCTTGATTTGAAAGAATTGCCTTCGAAAGATAATGAGAAGTTCTTCTGAGGCTAATTTTCTCTTTGAAAATACTCACATTTAGTCAAATGTGAAGAAAAACTTTTTGTAACAGGGCTTAGATTATATTTGAGAAAAGACAAGACACATGTTAAACAGTTTTCAAATGAGACATATTAGTCAATGTTTATCATCCCAATAGTCGTAATGAGATACTTAAATCTTTGTTCATCAAAGGCTTTGGTGAACAAATCAGTATATTGTTCATTTGAGTCAACTTTGACTAATTTAATCAGGTTTTTCTCATTAATATCTCTAGTGAAATGGTACCTGATATCTATGTGCTTTGTCTTGGAGTGCTTCACAGGATTTTTAGTGATGGAGATAGCACTGGTGTTGCTAATGTGGATAGGAGTGCTCATGAAGTTAAATCCATAGTCTAGCATCTGGTTTTGAATCCACAGCAGCTGAGCACAACAACTTGCAGCAACAATATATTCAGCTTCAGCGCTTGAATTTCTTCCAAGACTTCCTTCTCATACATACTCCAATCACATGTTCCATCTTGAAGTATGACCAGCTCAGTTTCTTTAGAGTTACTTGTTCCTACTGATGTATTTGTGGCTGGTGGGGATGAGTTGGTTAGTTATGGATGTCTGAAAGATCTTTGAGATAATGATGGTTGATGAGACTGATGTTGCTATTGTTGTGGAAAGTCATGATTTCATTGTTGATTGCATTCTCTAGAGAAATGTCCATAGAGATTGCACTTGAAACATCATACCTTTGACTTATCCACGCCAATCTTTGATGATTTGCTTGCTGTAGCCAAGTTTTTATTTCTCCTAAGATATTGTTTGGCTCTATAAGCAATCATTGCCATTTGCCATTTTAGATCCATCTCCTCTACTACATCTGGAGGTAGTTCTTCTAAGTCTTGCTGGCAAATGTTGGCAGATGTTAAGGAGCTTCCCAAGTAAGCTTGAAACTTGAACTGAAAGCTGCAAAAGCTGCTTTTTGTTCTTCAGAGTCTAGAACAACAGTGATAGGCTCTGTTTGATTCTTAGTTGATGATGCATGATTGGTTTATGTCACTAACACTTTGTTTTTCTCTCAAAATCACTTGAACAACACTCGAATGAAGGCAGAGTCAATAAGAGTTGATCATAATATAATAAGTAGTAAAGAACACAAGAAGTACTTTTCAAGGTACTTGCATATATTGCTTCTCAACTCAAATGTTACAAGACTCTTACAAGCATGGTTTATGAGTTACAATGAGAAACTATATATAATACTACCTACAGCCAGATATACTTTGATTCCAGCTGGGATCCTATAAGTAAAGCAAATACTACAATGCTAGAGTTAAGGTATCTTAGATAGAGTCTTATCCAAGATATGATAGTCATGACAGGTCCATGACTTACCTTTTGTCACCAACTAAAGTTGGCAACTGTGTTATCTAACAAAAGGCAAACAGTGGAATAAAGTATGGTCAACTACATGGCTTTTAAGAAAACGCCATGCAGTATCTCAGAGGTCTGCAACGGGTTGTCAGAGACCATACTTATGTCTTTTGGTTCATAGTAGTGTCTTCCGAAGGTTAAATGGCTTCGGAAGAACAAGTACTTCCGAAGCCACTTATACTTTGGAAGAGGCTACTTCTTCCGAGGCTTGAGAACTTCTTCTTTCTTCATACTTCGGAAGCAGTCTTCTGAATTCATCTTCATAGACTTGATCTTCGGAAGTAAGTTCTTTGACTTCGGAAGTAGAGTTTGTCTTTGAAAGTTGATCTTTCACTTTGTCTTCGGAAGAACTCGACAACCTTCGGAAGTTCCACACTTGGCTTTGGAAGCCTTTGTAAGTACCATCAAAATTTGACTAAGTGATTTGGTTTTGATTGCACCAGCCTTCTTCTTGATCCAACAAACTCCCCCTAGGTTGATGCTACCTAAACCTCACTTGTTTCTGCTTCTCAAAACCTTCAGCACCAAAGAGAGTAAGTATTTATCAGTTTCCTTGTTCTTCCCTGATGTGGTGCTGAGAAGTTTGTACAAATCTTTCGTTGACAGGAACTCCAATCTATCACCCTGAATGATATGTACCCTTTGTTGTGGCCCTCTGAAGAGTTAGTTGATGGTAGCTATAATCATATTCCCATCTAACTGTAGGTTCCAATTCAGAACCCTCCACCATCTGTAGAAAGGCTGTGCCCTTGGTAGGAGGTATTTCCTTGTCTTCCTTTCTTCTCAACTTCAACTCTTCTTCAATCTTGGCTTTTGCAGTTAACTCAGCCAGATGAAGACTGTTGAGATGATTCCTGATAAGAGCAGTAGTTTCAAAGTTGGAGGGGTTGGAGAATGGTTTCTCTGCTAACTCAGCAATATATCAAATCTGCTAGAGTGTAGCAGAGAGGTGGCATTTAGTCTGTTGACTTCACCATTCTCTTTTTCCCCAACAAAGTTATGAGTAGCTTCATCAAACCTCCACTGGAGTATTTTCTTTCTAGGCACAAGAGACTGGCTAGGAATCTTGTCCTCTTTCTTTGTATCCAGCATAGTCTCCAGTTTCCTTCTTAGTATCTTCTCTTCATCATTTAGTGAATCTAAGTTGAGGCCTAGAAGTCTAGCAACCTGGTCCAGTGTTCCTCTGGGCAAATCAAGAAATTGATCTCTTGTGAGGGAACGTGAAGATCTATCAGCATAGGTAATGTGGACAGAGTCTTTCTCACATGAAATTTCGCTCAAAGTTGTGCAGTTGGTGAGCTTTGTCTTGATTGCCTTGAACTCCTCGAGAGAGATGTTTGGAAGGCTGAGGGGATGGCTTGGAAGGTTGTAGGGTAGGTTGTGGTGCAGAGGTTCTGGGAAGTGTTATGGGTTGAAGGATAGGAAGTTTAGGTGGTTGAGGAGATGGAGTGGATGAGGGTAAAGGTGTTGGTTTACGGTGAAAGGTTTCGTCTTGATGGTGAATGGAGATGGAATAGGTTCAGGTTGTGGTTGAGTGGTTGCAGTGAAGGTCATCCCCTATACCTTTCTGTACATCTCTTTTATTTTTCCCAAACGGATATCAGCCTTGATTTCACTGACAATCCATTGGAGGGTCCTTTCAGAAATGGGACCCACCTGCCTTCCAGAGAAACCATGAACCCGGAGATAGTCTTTCATCCAGGCTTTCTCATTGAGCCTCTTGGTTGTAGTGACCCTTGCTTCTTCTTCCTTCTTCTTCTTTTCCTTCAACTTTTCTCCTGCAACTCTTTTTCTCTCTTTCTCCATTTGATCCTACTCTTTATTGAAGAGCCAAAGGATCGTTTCATCATTGTGTGGAGACAACTCTTGAAGAGAGAAGCCTATGGAGGTTAGGAAATCTATCCTTTCCCTCCTGAGCTGCAAGTCAGCTTCCATCTATTCCATTTCCTTCTCTTTCTCTGAGGCCAACCTTGCTGCTTCCTTCTGCAGCATGGTTGCCTTTTCCAGTTCCACCAACTCCTCTCAAGGTTGAAGGAGTGTTTCTTCATTGGCAGCTCCAAGTTGAATGAGTTGGTCAATGATCTCTTCTCTTCTTTTATTGTTGACAGCCTCCTGGTTGGCCACAACTGCTTTTGTACTGGCAGCTAACAACTTCCCAGTTGGAAGTCTTCCTTTTCTTTTTAGTTTATCAATCTTCTCCTCTTCTTGAAGCACTTCCGCAGTCATCTTCTTCTTCCCGTTGTTATCCTTTGAAGAGCTTGACTTTAGTGGTTCTTGGAGAGTGGATTCTGATTGTGAGAGAGGCAGAGAGGGTGTTTGGGCTAGAGGTAGATCTAGAAAGTCCTCACTATTCACCTCAGATGCAAGTTCTAGGATTACATCTGTGATGGTTAGATCCTTGGACAAAGAAAACAATCCTTTTGCGACTTCCATTTCAGCTTCGGAAGATTTTGGTTGTTCTTCTGAGGCTTTAACTTCTGCTTCAGAAGTTTGAGGAGGTGTAGATTCTGTCCCAACTGTTTCAGTTGCTGGGCCATCAGTCCTTATTTCCCCTTCGAATTGAATCTCAGGTTCCATTTGGGCCTTAGGTTGACCAACTTCTTCTATAGTGGTAGAAGGTGCACATATCCTCTGAAGCTCTTCTGCTCTAAAGTACATCATGGTAGCATCAGGGCTTGGTTGATTAGTAGAGGATCTCAACAAAAACTTGGAAAAGAGTCTATAGAGATCTCTGAGCATCCTTGGGTCGATTTGAAGTACAACTTGGGATGGCTCTGACAAAGTTGTGAAAGGAGCTGAAAGTGTTGAAGTTGAAGTTTGGCTCTATGGGTCCTCAAGTGTTTGTCTCTGAACACTCTCCCTCTTTTTGGTAGCATCATCTTGAGAGCTAAATGAGCTGGAGGAAGATGTCAAGGAGACCTAAACAGGTACATGCCTAATTGATCTCTCAATCTGTTTCTTAGCTAGCTTAGCCTTGAGATTGTCAATCTCAAGTTGCTAAGTGGCAGACCTTTCTTCTAAAGTCCTAACCAAAGATTCAAGATTTAAGACTTTAGAAAGAAGGTCTTGAATGAGGAGTTTCATGCTTCCCTCATCTTCTTTTGAAGAATCATAGGGAGATGAGGTAACATACCTAGTATGCTCAGTCTCACCACCAGATGTGGTTTCTTGGCACCCTGGTTTCCCTTGCTTAATGATGTCTCTTTCAGAGTCATCAAAAGGCATGGTTGCCGCAGATTCAATCTCAGAGATGTTACCACTATCCATAAGGTCCATTGAGGCACCTTCTATAGTGGCAACTGAATCTACATGAGTCCCCTCCACATCAGTGGGACTCACCTCAGTTAGGGGTTGTTGATAGGGGCTAGAGATAAGGAATCTCTCTAGGCTCTGTTGATCTTGGAGAGGGTGGTGTAGATCAACTTCATTGCCATGGAGGGATGTTATCTCTTCATCAATTTTGAAGAGAAGGTTAGTGAAAGATAAGGAGATTAAACCTACTGACCCGGGACCTTGGTCAATATATACAGGCATTGAGCCTCTGGTGGGGCTGTCCTTTATTGGCTGCTCAGAAGAGTGCAAATATTCACTCTGAGGGCTTGTGGCTAGGGTTTGGGGCTCATGGGTTTGAGACTAAGGAGACTCAGGACCCATATTGAGGTCAAATGAGAAGGATGGTGAGACCTCAGACTGAGTGGTAGCCTATTGTTCCACTCTAGTCCTTTTAGATTGAATAGGAGGAACTTGTTCAATCAGAGTAGATTGAACAAGGGTTCGCTTAGGGCGTCTCTGGTATGTGATGGTGATGGTGTGAGAAGGCAGTGTAGGCATTATGGAGGCAGTTGCTGGTGTGGGTTCATCACCTGTGGGGTGAATAGGGATGTCACCAGGAGCTATGTGCTCAATCATACCTGGAAGTAAAGAAGTGTACCTTCCAGTGAAATCAGTGGATACCTTCTTCAAATTCTTGAAGATGGTAGGCCTCATGTGAGGGACAATCAGAGCAGCTGCACAGACAAGCTGACTCTAGTCCAACTCACAGTTGATGATGTGTTGAATGAATCTGGGATACATAAAGAATGTTTCCCTCTAAAGATTCCCAATCAGATTGGTCAACACAAATCTTGAGTAATTGAAGTGGAGGCCTCTCACTGGTCCATGAACTAAGAATCCTAGTTCATACGGGATTTGGTCCCATCCCCCAGATTTATTTGACAGACAGTGAAGGACAACATGTAGGAGGAACTTCCAGTTATAGGAGAAGTTGAATTTGTAGACAGTCGACCTGCTCATGTCTCCACCATATCCCATGAGAATGTAAGTGCTGTCTAAATCTATTTTGGAGAACTCTGTAGGAGCTCCCTCATCCTGAAGCTCGAGATGCTCCCTGATAAGTTGTTCAGTGATGACTAACTCTTGTCCACAAATGCGGGATCTTATCACGAATCCCATTTAGGGTTTCAAGTTGACCATTATCCCAAAATTCGGCCATGTGATTGGAGTAAACAGTGTGATTAACAGTAAGGGTTGTGTAGTAAGATGATTGGGGTGAGAAATGAGATGATTTTTGAGAAGTCAGCATCTCTTGAAGAATCAAGAAATGCGACCTGGTTGTGCTGAGGGTTGAGTGCCATTTGTGAAAGGTGAATTTGGATGAGTTTGAGCTAGGGTGAATTGAGAATGAAGGAAATTTTTAGGGAAGTAAATTTAGGTAAGAAGATGAAATTGAATAGTCGAGATTATTTAAAAGAGGGTGGAAAGGCGGTAATGGGGGTTAGGATAAGGTGATGTGATGTTTTAGTGGAAGAAATGACAGTGGTGGTAAGGTAAAATGCAGTTAAATAATTTGACATCATTAACAAAATCTTTACTTTTTACAGTGTGGGGCCCAAGAGATTTCCGTTACACAGTAAAATCTCTCTTCCGAATATAAAACATTTCCGAAGGTAATTTGTATTCCGAAGGCAATTCTTACTTCCGAAGCAAAGACTTTGCTTCCGAAGGTGAGGATTGCTTTCTAAATGGAAAGTTCGTATAAGCTTCGGAAGTAGATCTGATATTGAATCAATCACTTCTTTCGAGACTAAAAACTCTTCCGAGAAGAAAATTATCCTTGGAGAAATTTTGCTTCGGAAGATATTAAAATATCTTCCAAGAGTTAATTTCTCTTCGGAAGAAATTTATACTTAGATAATTTCAAAGAGATCTTTTGTAATAGGGCTTAGATTGTATTGACATAAGACATTACATATTAAGAGGTTTCAAAGAGGTAATCTAACCAATGTTTATTATCCCAATAGCTGTTATGAGATACTTAAATCTTTGTTCATCAAAAGCTTTAGTGAATAAATCAGCATATTGTTCATTTGAATCAAATTTGATTAGCTTAATCAGATTTTTCTCATAAATATCTCTAATGAAAAGGTACCTGATATCAATATGCTTTCTCTTGGAGTGCTTCACTAGATTTTCAGTAATGGAGATATCACTATTGTTGTCAATATGGATAGGAGTACTCATAAAGTTAAATCCATAGTCTAATATCTGATTCTGAATCCACAGCAACTGAACACAACAACTAGCAGCAACAATGTATTCAGCTTCAGCAGTTGATGTAGTGACACAAGATTGTTTCTTACATTGCCATGAGATGATCCTTCCACCAAGAAATTGACATCCTCCTGATGTTGATTTCTTGTCAATGTTGCAGCCACCATAGTCACTATCAGAGTATCCATAGAGATTGAAATCACTATTTCTTGGATACCATAGACCTAATTTAGGTGCCCTTGAGGTATCTGAGGATTCTCTTTGTAGAAACTTGGTGAGACACCTTTGGAGCAGCCTGATATCTTGCATAGATGCAGGTAGCAAACATGATATCAGGTCTACTAGTTGTGAGATACATCAGAGAACTAATAATTGCCCTATACTGATGTTGATCAGTATCCTCCCCCTCAAGGCCAGGACAAAGATTATGGTTTCTGGGTATGGGTGTCTTGGCTGGTTTGCAGTCCTTCATCTCAAATATCTCTAAGATGACATTGACATACTTGGATTGATTGATGAAGAAGCCTTCCTTCAATTGCTTTACCTGAATTCCAAGGAAAAAGTCAATTTTTCTCATGGAACTCATCTCAAACTTCTTCTTCGTAATGCTTTCAAAGTCTTTGCACATTTGGTCATTTGAAGAACCAAATATGATGTCATCAACATAGACTTGAACAAGCAAATTGTCCTTTCCAGACTTTCTGATGAAGAGAGTCTTGTCAATGGTACCTCTAGTGTAGCCATTCTTCAGAAGAAACTAAGACATAGTCTCATACCACAGCCTAGGTGCTTGGTGCAACCCATATAGAGCTTTATCCAAATTGCACACATAGTTGGGGTGCTATGGGTCTTCAAATCCTGGAGGTTAGCACACGTAGACTTCCCTATCTATATCCCCATATAGAAAGGCACACTTGACATCAAGTTGATAGACAGTGAAATTCTTGGATGCAACATAAGCAAGGAAGATCCTAACTGCCTCAAGTCTTGCAACAGGTGCAAAGACATTAGTATAATCGATTCCTTCCTCTTGGGTGTACCCTTGAACCACTAGTCTTGCCTTATTCTTGATAATCAAGCCTTTATCATCTCTCTTGTTTCTGAAAACCCATTTAATGCCTATAGGTACTTGACTAGATGGTATTGGACATAGGTTCCATACCTTTTTTCTCTTGAATTAAAGCAACTCCTTTTTCATTGATTCAACCCAACTAATATCTTTCAAGGCATCTTCAACCTTCTTGGGTTCCATCTAGGATAAAAAGCATGAGTACAAGCAAACATTCCTATGATGAGTCTGCCCTCTTGTTCTCACACCTTCAGAGACATCCCCTATGATGTTCTCAGTTGGATGAGTGTTGTGAATCCTAAGACGAGGAATCACTTCCAGTTGCAGAGATAGATCCGGATTGGACATATTTTGCTCAGGAACTGGAACACTTTGTCCAGCTGTTGTTTCAAAGTCATTTAATGAGGACTGATTGAATGAATGGGAAACATCATCAATGGTTGGCTGTGAAGTGGCATTAATAGTTGCTTGTTCCTTCAAGATGCTACTTCCATCAGCTTGGTGTTATCTAGGATCACCTGATGAGTTTTGAGGATCAACAGGTGATTCAGTTGTTGAAGCTACACTATTTCTTGATATGGTTACACTGTCAGATCTGTGAATAGTGGAAGCTTGATTTTTTGCAGCTCTTGGAGAACTTGGAAGAGGTCTGGGTAGCTCAAACAGTTGATCATCAGCAGCAGCATCAACATTAGTTTGAGCACCTGTTCCAATAGAAACATTCTCACAAGAAGGTTTAGAATAGTTTGAAAACAATTCTAAATCAAAGATATGATCAGGGCCATTCCCCCTAACACAAGGAGTGTGCTCATTAACAACTATATTAGACAACTCCTCAAATTGTTGATTCTTAATATTGTATACCCTATAAGCTTTAGAGCTAGAAGAGTATCCAACAAAGATAGCATCATCCGACTTTTCGGCAAATTTTGCCAAATTATCCTTTGTGTTAAGTATGGTAAACCTGTTGTCAAAGGACCTTAGAAAGCCAATGAACGGTGGCCTCTTGTTCCATAGCTCATAAGGGATTTTTCCATGTGGCTTAACTACAAGAACTTTGTTCTGCATATAGCATGCAGTGTTGACTGCCTCTACCCAGAATGTTAGAGGTAGTTTTGAATCAGCTAACATAGTTCGACCAGCCTCAATAAGTGTCCTGTTCCTCCTCTCAGTAACACCGTTTTGTTGAGGAGTTCTCGGAGCACTATATTGTCTAGCAATCCTTTTTGAGTTACAAAATAAGTCAAGAACAAAGTTCTTAAACTCAGTCCCTTGATCACTTCTAATTATTTTAACCTTGTGATCAATTTGATTTTCTATTTTAAGAATAAAAGATTTTAATGTTTCAGCAGTTTCATCTTTAGTTCTTAAAAAGAATACCTATGTAAATCTT
>BJCM01081825.1:0-15059 GCA_018326385.1 Flaveria bidentis | reverse complement strand
AGGGTTTAACCCTAATTGTAGTCTATATATATTCCTTATTGTACTTGTAATCTTTATCACTCAATAAAAGAAAAAACCCTAGTTGCCCCAAAGAGGACGTAGGTTGCACACCGCAACCGAACCTCTATAAATCTCGTGTCTCTGTTTATTGTTCATTGTTCTTAATTCGTGTGTTTTGTATTAGTTTGTACCTAATAAAGATGTCACTACAACTACGAGATGTGATGGAGTCTTAGCTTGTTCTTTGGGAACTGGAGGCTTAGAAGACTTGTTTAAAGACTACTAAAGCTACTAGACGACTGGGTTGCTTCGTACTTGAATGGCGGGCTAAAATTTATCGCAAAGCCTTCAAGTGGGAGATTGTGGGGTTTTTAAAGGCTTTGGGCTTAGGCCCATGTTTAGTTTCTTGTCCATTTAGTTGTTAACCCTAATTAGTCTCTATATGCCCTATCATGTATTTGTAATCGTTGTGCTGAGCAAATAAAGAAAATCCTAGTTGCAGCTCGTGGACGTAGGTCACACCGATCGAACCACGTTAAATCCTTATGTCGTTTATTTTCTGTTCCATGCGATAAGAGTTTGTTCGTTTGCGTTTGTGTGTTAGTTCCACTACCCGGCTTGAATCCTAACAACATCTACCCCTACAACTAAAAAGTCATCCTAACTAAGACTAGAAGTCCACAACCCATGTTCTAACCTCCCTAGAAATCGCTAAACTTTATTCAACGCCTCCAAGCGCGCGCTCCTATCACTGATCATGTCCTGCGAAAGGTGCATGTCCCTCAAATTATGTTTGATCTGGAGCTTCTACAACATAAAATAACATTAATTATTGTAACAACCTAGTCTCAACCTTATGACTTAAGCTTTACCCAACTTCCTCGACTCCATTGTATATATTAACTATCCATATAATTTAAATGCATCATTTATAATAAATCAAGAAACCAAGGTACATATTCTCCATGCATAAGGCCCTCTTACCACAAGACTCTAATCAACCAAAAAGATAAACAAATGTACATATATTGGTCCCCAAGTCTTGCTTTAGCTTTAATTTCCTTACAATGTCGCCTCGCCACTACGATTTAAAGCAACTAAATGAGTTATCAAGTTGTATTACAACTTACAATTCTAGATTCTCTCAATTAAACAATGACCCCCCTCTATTTAAAAACTAATAAGATAAAACAAATGATGCTAATTAATAAGATAATAACCTATACTTGGGAGTTAGATGAAGATCTCCTAAATAGTGGTTATACTTATGGAGTAAACCTGCCCTCATGGTGGCTACTCACTCATTCAATTCACATGCAATAAGTCTAAATGGATAATAATTTAAAACTTAGGGGCTGTTTGGCAACTTCTGAATGATTAAGTGCTGAACCAATAAGAGGTCTGAATCATTAAGAGGTCTGAACCATTAAGAGCTAGTATATAATTTAACTATTCAAAGACAAATGTCTGACCAATTTAGATAATATGTCTTAACTATTCAGCATTAGACGTCTTAACCATTCAGCATTAGTATGATGCTCAACCATTTAGAGGTAAATCTCTTAACCATTCAGAGGTAAATCTCTTAACCATTCAGACAAGTGCTCGCGAAACAAACAGTCTGAACCATTAAGTGTTGAACCATTCAGACATCTGAACCATTAAAAGGCTGATTAAGAGGCTGCTAAATAGCCCCTTAGAACTGGAAACACTTTAAATTGGACAACCTAGCCAAGTGAGTGTTTTCAATATGATTAATAACCACCTAAATCACTTTATTATTAAAAAAGTTAAATTAGTGTTCTAAAAATTAATACATTTATTATTCATAAGAAATGACAAAAAAAATATTGATAACTGGACAACCATTCAAACCCATTTGGACCGGTATTTCCCCATTTTGACCCCACTCACTCAATCCCATTTGTGGCCTCCAGTTGTGACAGCTTTACGACCAGCCTATCTTGTCTACTAGTGACTATACATTAACATATTGACTTCAAAATCTGATCATGCAACACATCTCTCTTTGTGATGAGAGATGAATGTGGATACATATCTCTTAGTCCTATAAAAAGCAATTAACCATCAAACCGAAAAATGATTTTGAATTAGCGAATGTTCAAATATGGGTTATTTATGCTATAGGCAACATTAAAGACGTGCACAATTGCAAAAAACATCATCAATGATTGCATATTTACTACAATATTCTCATTTTCTATCGGTATACGAAAATCTTAATGGACTAACACTTTGGAAAGGTTGAGCATTCATTAACATACAATCTAGGTAGTCAAAAGCGTTAGGCGCACTCAAGGAGCGAAGCGTGACCCTTGGGCATAAACGCGAGGCGCTTGCAAGACACACAATATAGACACACCATTTTCAGGGGTTTTAGACATGTTTTAGGCTGGTTTAGACATTTTCCAGACCATTTTTAGATGTTTCAGACCAGTGTTGGCCAGAATTTGGCTTAGACCAAAATCCTCACCTAAGCATCTTGATGGACGCAAGGCGGTATGTTTAAGCCTTGCCTCCCTATAACTACATTGCATACAAATAAACCTTGATAAGCAACTAAACAAGATATAAACATTTCAAGTCAGAACCTCCTGTGTACTTAACACTAACTGTCCAATTGCATTTAAGATGGGTGATTAGGTAATAGGTCAAATGTGTTCAGTTTAAAAATGAGCCACTATTTAGAACACTAACTGAATGCATCAGGTTAGGTTGACCCACAAACATTTATTGGGTTATTTATGAATAACTACTGCATTAATTATGAGTGCACAAGTAACATGATTACAATAATATTCTAAATTTTTAATAGAAACTATATAGAAGGTGGTATGCATTAAAAATACGCTTTAGACAACCTTCAACCATTCAACCCATTTCCAATAAAACACAACTTATATCAACCCATATAAACTAATTAGGTTGAATTTGCAACCCTTTAAATCAAAACAAATATGAGAAAGAACATACTCAGTCAAAGGGCCAGACCAATCAGGAACCTCTGCTTGAAATTCTTCACCAATACGAACATTTGATGTAAATGAGTCGGGATCTCTTAACATAGATGCTATTGCACCTAAACAATTTTCATGTGACTTGCTGGTATTTGTCTCCAAAGATTTCTTTGTAGAACAAGAATTACAAAACCAGTCACCAACAGGTACCTTCTTTAGAACAGGATTGCAACAAGACATATGAAACCATTCTTGACAAAGATCACAAATCAGCATTTCTAACGTCTTTGTTAATCGATCACACACTTTACAAGCCTTCAAGCACCAAACATTGTTGTCAAAACCTGTAGGTTTCTCGGTACAAATACGTCTTTCAAGCACTCCATGTTGTTTAAGAAATGAGAGGCAAGAATTTGTTCCTTCCATGATCACTACACTTGAAGATGAACACTCACCAACATCATCCACTTGTTTCAAGAAATCAGAACCAAGCTCAGTATTTGATTTTGATGATGAACAACTGTCGTTTATATGTAAACCCGAACATTTTTTGGTTTCACTTTTTGGGTCTTCAGTAAACTCTCCATCAACGGATCCTGAATTTGAATTATCACGCCAAACCTTTCTTCTTTTGTATACAAGCATAGGTGTAGACCTTGGATTCAGAGGTAAAATTTTAGTCGTTCTCCTTTTGTATACATAACTAAGAGTAGGCGTTTCAGACATGTTAACTTCAGTTGATAACTGGGAAGAACTTAACAAGTTATGAGACCATAATGAATTATCTCTAGTAGTGTGTTTGGTTACGGGAACAGGATTTGTAGGTTCCTGCCATGATTCCTCACCAACGAGCCAAACACATGAGCTTTTTTGCTTCCCGTGGTCATCAATGGAAGTAGGAAGGGATCGTACCAACATCATCACCAAACCTATGAGGATGTATAACACCAGGCAATTTCTTTCATTAAATTGTGCTTTTGAAATTAGCAGCTTTGTAAATTTGATGCCCAACTGTAGCCAAGTGGAACCTAATCACAAAGAAAAACATATATCATACACACTCACCAAAAAGAGATTAACTTGTTTTCTTTTGAATACACTCCAACCTAAATATATAACAAAGTTGTGGGAATTTCAAACCATTTGCTTATGAATGGTTAACTTAAGTTGCTTCTCTCAATGAGTCGAATTAGAAAAATTAAGCTAAAAGGGCTTTTAAGCATTCAACCTCTTAAATGGTTTTATGAAAAGATCTAGCTTATTATTGAAGTAATAGTGCTTCTATAATCATATAACTAACGTGAAAGAAAATAAACAAAACAATGTTAGCAGGTCAACCGACCATGTGACCTTTGGTATAGAGGACCACACATATGCCGACATGTGAATAGGATGCACAACTTTGGTATTAAAAAAAAGATCAAAAAAAAGTATGCAAATGTTCGCAATCGAGCCAAAATATTAGTTGGTATAATTTGATCTACAAAATAACAAACCTGTTAACTTTTATAGCTCATGTTTTCAAATGTTAGAAATTTTCGCTTCATCTACAAAATCTTTAAGTTCATTAGTTTTTTTATAAGTAACTTTTAATGTTAAATGTAGAAATAAATAAATAGAAATCAAAACACATGAGAACCCGATTCTCAACCGGAGTGGATATTGTAGTCTAACTTGCATATTGGTGCTTCACATTCCATATAACTATTTCATCTTATCAAAAGCCACAAAGAGCCATTTAGCTATGTTAGGAATATGATGATGATGAATTGATGAGATGAAAAGTTTTAATGGAAGGTAAATTTTGCAACCCTTTCACAACATAATCTTTAGGTGTACATCAATTTGATTAGAACCCAAAAGCATCACATACTTATAAACGACCTCATCAACACCGTAGCCACATTCAACACTAAATGTGTGACCTGACCTCATATCTATAAGGACTTGTGTAAATTTCAAAAAGTTTCTTCATTGGTCTACTTCCTCCATCATTTATCATAACTCTACCCAGACCATTCGGACTAGCCTAAATATGTTAAACTAATTGTACAGACTTAAGACAACCACAACTAACAACCAGATACTCTAATAAGAGATAACAAATATCAATACTAGGCCTCCACAAAATGTGATCCAATTGATAACAAAACTGTATCATGTCGTCAGCTAGACATGATTTATATGATCCTTACCAAATATATTTTTCTAACTAAACTTCCAATTAAACCCAATTGCCTTCCCCTAGATTTAGCACCATAACACAATGTTGGTTTCACCAAAATACAAAGATTAAATCACATAACCATGCAAATCATATCCAAAGTGATTTGATACGATTTGCATGGTTTAGTGTTTCTCAAATGAAATCACCTTCTTTGAGTCTTGATGTTAAAGCTTCATATGTTATTACATCAAAGTTAAATTTAAAAATTTCCTAAAACTTGTGAGATATGGAAACTCAAATAGACCATCATAACTCAACACACCTTGTGTAATACTAGGAATTGTTCCTAGCAACCATGCATCATACAACAAGATAAAGCTTAAGAACAGACTGTCCATACCCTTTTCTATAAGTTCTCATACTACCTAAGGAATCAAGGATTCGTTTTCTTAGTATTTGCTCTTTCTTATTCTAGATCTATTATTTTTATATAAACATTTAGTCAAATTTCTTGAAGTTTCATCTAAAATATACTTCTTACACAGTGAAATCTAAGGCAATTTGTTTTGGTCACAGTAACACAGACTTTAACAGAATGAAGCAGCTATACATCTTACTTACAGTGAATGCACATGCAATCCTATCCTCTTTTGAAATGACACATTTCCCAGGAGTAAAACTGATACACACATGATAAATTGACGATGACTCTTACGGTGATTGGTGTTCTAATGACTTGCAAGAAGCATAATCTTGAATTTGGCACAAATATGAGCAACAAAATATAATTTCCAGTAAACACTTGTAAGCATTTTTCAATTTTCATCTTACATATAATATTCATTCCAACTAACCTATTACATCAAAAGATCAGCATGAAATAAAACATGAATCCCATTAAACCACCAAACAATCCACTATCCTGTTTTTACAAGTTTTCTCCTTTCTTCTTCACTAATTGCTATTCTAGGCGTATGGGCTTCGTTTAACCATATCTATGAGACACCTTAATTCTATCTGAAGAAAAAATAACTCACTTTGAAGAAAAACAAATTAATTATAGAACTCAAGCATAGCCAAACGATATGCAAACATCTATATCTTCGTGTAACACAGATCTTAAAAAGACAGACATCTTGAATCAAATAAATTAAAAACCAGAAATCGATTACTTATGTTTCTTCTACAATTTCTTCCTAGGGTATCTACTCTTCTTCTATCCCAGATTCATGCAAGTCATACATAGAAATCCTAATACATTCAACTACAACAATCCTGTAATGCAAAAATTAGGGCTTCTCATTCTAATACACTCATGCTACCATGGATTCTATTTCATCAAAAACACCATCTGCATCACATCAGTCTCGTGACTCTCATCACAATAATGTCAAAAGCGGCTATACAGAAACACCATATGCATCACAATTCACAACAGTTGAATCATAATGTCAAGATCGAACAGTAGGTCTCTATACCCTTTTCAACCCAAACTACGAAGTCCCACAAACCTTTACTAAAACCTAATCTCAAGCATAAGCAATTCAAAAGAAACTGTGTTTGCACATCAAGAACACAATCATGAACAAAACCCACATGAGAAAAAGTCAAAATTAACAGGTTTAAGCGATGTGATTGAAGAACTTTACCCAATAGAAGATGTAAGGCTTGAGAGAGATTGCAGCAAGAAACTATATAAACTGAATTTAAACCTAAACCCCAAATCGTGTGTGTTGTTAAACAATCCCCTTTGAAAATTCGTAGTTTTAACTCTCTCTCTCTTTCCTGTGTGTGGGTTTGGTTGTATTGCAAATGAAATGGAATAAAATTGTATATTTTTGAAGTTGTTTGTCACCTGTTGTTTGTAAATAAATCAACCCAGATGTTCAAATTAGATTTTTTATAATCTTAAAGTAAAGTTTGGTATTTGGATTTGTATGTTTCACATCGATTATCGTAGTATTTAATGATATGGATTTAAATCTAAATAGGAATAGGTAAAAGTTTATGAGGAATATAAAGGATTTTTAATGAATAATATCTCTTATTATGATGTGGTATGTATATGTGTAGATCGTGTGTTTGGATTGAAGTGATTTGAGTAATTAAATGGTTTGACATATAATATTACTGATTATAATAAGCTTTAGGAGTATATAACAGTGTGTGAACTTGAACGGTTAATTGTTGTAAACAAACAGCATCTTAAAATTGAAAAGATGATACTAATTGATGTGTATTGACTAGATGAAAGTAAAAAAGGGACGAGAACTTGGAACCTCGGATAGGGATATTGCCTAAAATCATCTTACATGTCTGTATCTTGTTGGATTTACAAGCTAATTGAAGCTTTAGAAGTTAACATATTAGTGTTTTCAGTTGGTTTTACATTTGCATGATCTTGTATATTTAGTCCAAGAGTTTCGTCCAAACTTTGGGGTTGTGGTGTTTTTATAAAATATCGTCCATGATATTTTAGTGAAATCATCAAGGGAATTGTTAGAAGTATTGATGGTCATTGATGTCCTAAACATATGTATTGGTGCAATACTTAATAACTGGAACAAAAAAAGGTAACTAATTGCACCTAAGTTATAATATTTTTAATGCATTGGTAGTCATAGTACACTAATAGAGACTTGTTAAATGTAATTGATTAATTAGATACCATATTGTTTATATGTTAGTATCATCGTTTAAAACTTGTAAGAAAACATCCAAACATAAGTGAAGTTGGCATTCAGTGTTGTTTTAAGAGCTTTATAATTAGTTTGAAAGAGTGTTTAATCAAACATGTAAAAAAACAAAGTTTTGGATGTTCCTAAAATGTAACTAGCTGGTCCCTTTTTCAAAAAAGATTATATTTCAATCTAATATTAAAAAAATCAACAAGCCTTTATTCCTAAGAGTCTCATGAGTGTTTTAATCCGTAAGGTTTTACAGATGTCTAGATCTCCTGAAATTGTATTTTTAGTTTCTTATAACACTTACCACTTGGTCATGGATTTGATTCTTGTATCTTGGTGGATCAAATTGGATCATGGCACAAATGATGAGTGTGTTAACATGTAGTGATCATCATCCAACCTGAATGTGAGTTAGCATGGTATGCTTTTTGCATGTGGAATTATGCAATGCTCATCATGTGTACTAAATCACATCCCATGATACGTATCACAAATAGAATATGTTATTTTAATTACTATATCTAAAGATTGTTAAGACTATGTTCACGACCTTGTTATTATTTGAACATGAATTTAATGTCTCGTACTTGATAAAAATTTTAAGGGGCAATGTTGTAACATCATAATAGAATAATGTTAGGTCGACTCAATTCGAACCACTTGTAAGGATGCTCACATATGATAAATGACAATACTATGAGTGGAATTGGTCTATGGTAGTATTCTAGCTTGGAATGGATAAACAATGTAATGATATTATGATAACCTGACTTGAAACTCAAGCTATGATGATAATCATTGTGTAATATAATAATCTTGGCAAGTAATAAAACTTATAGGATCACTTTGTGAGATGTCCATACACATTGAGTGTTCTTATAATTTGTACTCAACATCTTAGATATGTGGTATGCTTAGAAACTCACATCCTATCGTTGAAAGTGACTTCCCCAAATGATTAATTCAAAACAACTATAAATGTGAGATTATGAAAATTATTATATCATTTATAACATTATTTAAATTAGTATATATATATATATATATATATATATGTTTGTACATAAATATGTTTTGTTATTCATGTTGATAATAGATTTAATAGTTGTTTTTTTATCTTTTCATGGTTTCTAAAACCACCATGTTTCTTTAATTTTGGTTTTGGTACGTCCTTCCTCTTCTTCATATATGTAAATTAGGAAGTAGAAAACAATAAAATGGTGATTATGAAGCAAATATTTTATCCAGGTAGATGGAGCTCCAATCCCATTGTTTGTATTTCTTTTTTACTTTACACTCGTAATTGTTTTAGTAGCAACAAGTAACAAGGTACAAAATAAGCAATTGATTTGAACAATATGATTTAGATATCAGGATTACACTTAAAATATGTATTTTGTGTAAAAAAGAAACAATTTTTTTGATAAACCTCTTAACCATAGTTGAATCTAGGGTTCAACATGATCTTGCAAACAAGATAATCTATGTAATAGATTATAGTGTGGATAATAAATATCACAAATAAGTAAATGTAGTTTGTTATATTGTTCATTATAGTGAAATATTATGTTATTGACATCCTATATCCAAATTGGTTATCTTGCTCTGTATATTGTTAAGATCATATATTCAAATACAATAGGTTCTTGAAACGGAAAAAACACTTTTTAATGATCTATTAGGTTAATAAAAAAATCTTTACAACCTTAGCTTGATTGTGTGAAAACCATCGTGGACCGGTAAAAATATAAACAATAATAATAACAATAAATTTAAATACGAGTAGGATAACCCATATGTTTTCGATGAGATAAATTCTTAAGTAATTTTTTTCCCAATCATACTATGTGCTCATATATATGGTTATCAATTGGGAAACTTTTATAATGATTCTATTTTGAATATACAAAACTAGATGCTTCAACTAAGCCATGCATCCATCGTTCAATGACCACTCAATATTATGGAGTCTGAAATAGCATAGCACATCCACGATTTATGTCATGGTCCAACGTAGATAAGTCATATGATTAGAATTTAAAGAAAACAATAAGTCAAGAGTTAAAGTCCTCTTAGACACCGATATGAAGACATATATAGGCTTTGAAATGTTGAGTAAATAATGTATAAGAGTATTCTCATCTCATTTCTTATCACTACTTTTTCTTTTTTATTTTTAGTTAAATAGTATTTTTTATACATTTAGAGCATCTCCAATAAGATATGTAAAAACATGAATAGGTGGTATCTTACTCATAAACTTAAAAATAAATTCTCTCTCATCTATCCTCTCTCTACCTTTCCTCTCATATACTTGATCTTTTTATATTTTGAGGTTGTTTGGCAACTTCGGAATGATTAAGTGTTAAACCAATAAGAGGTCTGAACCATAAATATTGAATCATTAAGAGGTCTGAACCATTAAGAGCTAGTATATCTTTAACTTTTCAAATGCAAATGTCAGACCAATTCTATTATGAGGTCTTAATCATTTAGCATTAGACATCTTAAGCATTCAGCACTACTATAATGCTTAACCATTCAGAGGTAAATGTCTAAACCATTCAGACATTTGCTTGCAAAACAAACAATCTGAACCATTAAGTGTTGAACCATTTAGACATCTGAACCATTAAGAGGTTGATTAAAAGGCTACCAAACAATCCATTTCTCTCTTCTTCACTCATAACTATCTCTTATAATATAAGATACATACTCTCAAATAAATAGGGAATTGGATGTGAATGATCTAACATAATAACTCTTAAAACCGTTTTTTAACCCAACAACTTTTATAAAATATAAGGTTTTATTAACATGGGTCAAAGATAAAATATTGAAAAATCTCACTTAAAATGTAACAACCGACCTCCAGGTCAAAGCGCTAACCTTACCGACTTGCATCTTTTCCGATTCTACTAATATTATTGCTACTATCATTGATACTATTCTCTCCTACATGCTAATTGATTCTCGTACTTTTGTCTTAATTGACCCTTTTTTTGGAGTAAATGCCTTGGGTTGACCGCATTTTCTCCTGGCTCATTCGCATTTAGTTAATGCGGATGGACCTATTCAGCCGCATTTGGTTAATACGGATGAACCCCTTTCATCCGCATAGATTAACGCGGATAGACCTATTCAGCCGCATTTGGATAATGCGGATGAACATCTTTAGTCGCATTTCACTTTGTTATGACTTTTTTCGACTTATGTTTTGTGATGATTTAGTAGGTTCAAGCCTTAGTTAGGGAATCTTAGTGTCCCGAGAAAGCTATTAGTCACCCTTGCAAAAGTTAAATCATAGATGAAACAATTAAATTGTGTGTGCCTACACACTTAATTTCCAGTTGATGCATGTATGATCGAGAGACACCAATTAACTAAGCCTTACCACCAAAACACTACATAATATTATTACCATAGAATTTAATCAAAAATGCCCCCACAAGACTCCAAATCGGCCGCCCCACTCTCCACCAATCATTATCCATCTACACCACCACCCCCTTCCAACCACTACCATTTTATGCAATTTTTCTTCACCTCTATACACTCCATCTCTCTCTCTTCTCTTAATTTTGAATTCTCTCCAGAAAACACACACACACACAACCAAAATTCTCTCCATTTCCAGCTTGTTTTCGAAGAAATACAACAACACACAATCGGCCAAGCTCAAGTTTCGCAAAGGTGAAGCTTTGTGTGCTCTTGGGTACACGGTTCTTGCTAGTTCGGTCTTCTCCAGCCTTGCTCAAGATTCTCTAGCCTTGTCCAAGGATTTCCAGGCCATCCTCGACTAGCTATACCCTCCAAACCGTGGGTTACACCAAGTGTAAGCTTCATGTCACCCGATTTGGTCTTTTCTGGTGTTTGTCTTCGTTGTTTATTTAAAATCTTACCATTTTCATATCTAACAGAAACTTACTGCTAATACCTTGTTCATAAGGATCTTTTCACGTTCTTGAAGGTATCTTACTCGTAAAGCATGTTATTCTATAGGTATAACACAGTTTACACCTAGAAAATCCTCTTTTTGGGTGTTTTTACACCATCCAACTTGCATAACTTGTAACCTTTCAAAAATAATCTTGTAACCTGTTCAAAATGGGTTTTCTAACCTCCTCATAACCTGCTTTCAATGTTACAAAAGTTTTGGTTAATGTTTAATCACAAGTTATAGCATTTAACACATGTGTAATGGGGGGAAATGGTGTAATCCTTATGGTTCCATCTTGTTCATACACTTCATTTTGAACCCGTGAGTTGGACATGAATTTTCATTAGGTTCTAGATGATTTTGGGTGTATAATGAGACATTAATGGCCAAAGATAATAATGTCATAGACTTATAAGCAATTTGGTTGTATTCGGGGACCCGAAAATGGTAAAATGACTTAAAAACAAGAAAGCATGAATATTAAACATCTTAAAAGTATTTCAGGCTCTAAAAAGGTTAACAAAGTACTTGGTTCGGTTTTGTTGAATAAGTGGTCAAGAAAGGATTAATGGAATTTTTAGTTAAAAACATGTTTTAACGGGTTAAACCTAAAATGTGGACTTTCACCTAAAAAGAACTTGTAAAACATTTTCAGCAGATTAAAAACTTAAAATAAGTTATTTAAGATGATATTAATGAATCTAAGACCAATTTTATGGAAAACAAACTTAGGGGTAGAAATTATGAATTTTGGAAACTTGAAGGACTAAACTGTAAATTTTGCTAAACTTCAATAAACCGACCTTTTGAACTATGAATCATTTAAATGACCCATACTAAATTATATAGGTGAGTAAATGTGGTAAATTATGTATTCTTCCCCTAAGAAACCCTAACTTTCTATAAAAGGAAACTTTGTATATAAAACTTAGCAATTCAAAGACTACTAAGACATTAACCTCATTACACACCTAATGCACCTCTATAACCCTGGAATTAGTAGAGTAACACTTAAATCTTATGGTAGGGTGCTAGACTTGAGACTTTTCTTGGCACACAAAGAGACCATTTTGCTTGAATTTTAAGGTGAGTTTAAGTGTTTCCCTTTTTACTATTGTTCTGGGATGAAGCATGCTCTGTTTAAAGTGAACTACTTTGTGCTATATTATGATGCTATATGTTGTGGTTATGTTGAGACCTGCTGATACTTGTATCACAGTCATTAATTCTTTTATGAACGACTTGTTTATATGGGTAGATCTACTTGGGGAATCCCCCACACATAGTGCTTTCCGTGATGAACGGGAAGGGTAACACATTGAGATCATGCAGGGTTGTTTGTGGCATGTAACAGGTTTTATTAAGATACTATGGTGGACCATCCGGCAGGTACGCCCCACTGGTTTGAGGCATAGTTCTCCCCAAGGGGATTTAACCGGTAATATAATATTTTTGTCACACCCTGACCGACGGCGGAATCATCGGGGCGGACGAATGGAAGACGATTGTTCATAGCACATGGAACTAATTAAATTGAAATAATATTAAACATCATTAATCATTGAACTTTACAAGACAAATAAATCATTACAAAACAATCAAGATACAACCAATAACATGAGATTTTCAATTAATCTATATCCAAATCCTATATGAGCACAAGAAGATCTTTAAGTAGTAAACCTGAAACATGTTAAAAATAAAGGGTCAACTTTGAAAGTTGGTGAGTTCCCATGGTTTAAACACACACACACATATATATATATAAATAAAAAGCTTTACAAGTAGCAATTCATATCGACGGTTACGAGTTAGCAAGCTTATAGAACACATACAGTTACAACCAAACCTCAACTTGATTACAAGTATATATGATTGGCTAAGTGTACTTGGTTCCCATGATGAACAAGCATACGTCATCAAGAGCTGGCAATACATCGGCTTTAGCACCATATAGGCTTGTCATGCCCAAAGATCTAAGACGTCGCCACGCTAGAAATAGTTAATGATTGTAAACAAAATATGTATCTCATATAAGACTTATAATAACACAAATAACCATGACAAAAAGGTAAAGATGAATTGCAGGTGCATTTACAAGTATCAAAATGTTTACAAGTGTAAGTTGATAAAGTTAATATTCTTCACCCCAAAAGGTGTGATATAAAGTAAAAAGGTGCATGGAGAACTCACATGGAAAACTCACAAGTATAGTGATGGTTGTAAAGTACATAAGAAAGCGTGGATGCCAAGAGTCAAATGTGATGTTATAAATGATAAAAAACAATAAATTAAGGTTGAAATTCATTACAAGAAGTTAGGACGTTAGAGAATGCTAAAAAGCGAAAGGTAGATTGAGAAAGGATTATTGCATTAATTTTAGATTCTGGACAGAATGTTTGGTATGTGTTTGAACATGTTTTAAAAATAGAAAACGGTTTCATAAAATTATAAAAATTTATACTTGACTAGTTCAAAGTCTCCCGGACAACTTTCATTTAGAAACAATTTTATGAAAAGATCTTTAAATAGGTCAAACATGCAGCACAAGACAGAAGGTGCTAAAATGCGCACTTATCTTGTGAAGGCTATTGTTGAGTTGTCCGATCGAGTTTGAAGACGTATAAACTGTCGTTGAAAAGTTAATTCAATGAAATTAACATTGGAGTATGAGTTTACCCAAATATAGTTTGTTATGATCAGGTTATGGTCGGTTGAAGTAAGATAATATTCTGTCAGAATTGTAGTAAGGCACTTATGTGCACTTTTAAAATCGTTAAAGCATGAAACGGGTTAGAACATTTTATTATGTCAATATATGGTATATTAGTCTTCATTTGAGTTATAAAGGCTGTTAGAGATGGGGAGAGATAGGAAAGGGGTAGATCTTCGGGCGAAAGGAGATGACCCAAGACTGAAAAGGTTTTCTTCGATGACGAAGAGGAAGAGCTTGCACCGGAGGCGGCACGGGGCTGTAACTATGGGGCGTTTCAAAGGTGCAAGCCCCCTACCTTTGATGGTAACGGCACTGCTGCTACTGCTCACCGATGGGTGAGAGAAATGGAAGCGGTATTGAATATCAGCGAGTGTCGGGAGGATCAGAAAGTAAAGTTTGCTGTCCGTTCTTTTGTGGACTCAGCTCTGTGCTGGTGGGACAATATAGTCCAAGCCGAGGGTAGCAGAGCTATTGGAAGGATGAGATGGCCGGAGTTGAAGAGGCTGGTGATTGAGGAGTTCTGTCCTCACCGAGAGATGGAAAAGGTTGAGAGGGAGTTCCTGCAACTGGA
>BJCM01081788.1:0-14327 GCA_018326385.1 Flaveria bidentis | reverse complement strand
TATACTATCATTTTCCATAGTCATTGAATTGGTTTCACAGATCCGATCTCATTTCTATCAGCTAGCCTGTCCTCCTCCCTCGTTTTTTTTAAATACTAACTTACCCTATTCTCCCCCTAAAATTCTAAAACCGTAAAAGAATTTCGTTTTTAGGATTTTAATAGGCGAAGAAATAACATCAATAAAATTAATTAAATAAAATAGACTAAAATAAAAGAAAATAAAAAATAAAAGAAAAATAGACTTTACGCATCGGACTAAACATGTTCATCTTCTGGTATTAAATCACTTTTCTTTTTAACGTCATTGACCTCTAACAAATATAGAAAACATGGTTTATCAAAGGCTTTTGTATAAAGGTCAGCGCGTTGAAAATCCATATTTATTTTAACAACAACGATTAGATTCTTTTCAAAGCAATCACGTATAAAGTGATATTTTATGCCGATGTGTTTGGTCTTAGGGTGTTGGATAGGGTTCTTAGTAACGGCTATTGCAGCAAAGTTATCAACAAATATAGGGGTGTTAGAAAATTTCAAACCGTAGTCTCGCATCTGCTGTTGAATCCAGATGATTTGAGAACAGCAGCTTGCCGCAACAACATATTCAGCTTCACAAGTTGACAATACAACTAATGTATGCTTCTTACACTACCACATGACTAATCTTCTCCCAAAGAATTGACAACCTGCTGAGGTGGATTTGTAGTTCATCTTGCAGCCTCCATAGTCCGAATCACTGTACGCGGTAAGCTCGAAGTGTTGGTGTACCCTTCCGATAACGAAATATCCTCTTGACCCCGATAAGATGGTTAACTTTTGGTTTTGCCTGATATCTTGAACATAGACACGTTGTATACATGATATCAGGTCTTGAGGCAGTGAAGTACATGAGGGATCCAATCATTCCTCGGTACATGGTGGCATCAACCAGATCACCATTCTCGTCGGGTGCTAAATCATGGTTTGTAGGAAGTGGAGTCCCAGATGCGGAAGCATTCTCCATGTCAAACCGACTGAGGATATCCCCTACATACTTGGTCTGATATAGAAATATTCTCTTTGGTGTTTGATCGACCTGTAACCCGATAAAGAACTTCATCTCTCCCATGACACTCATTTCAAATTCTGCCAACATCACTGTTCAAATTCTTTACATAAGTCTTCGTTCTTGGAACCAAAGATGATGTCATCAACATAAATCTGAACAAGCAGCAGCTCACCATCCTTTTCTTTGATGAACAGTGTACAGTCAATTACCCCTCTGCGAAATCCGTGTTTCACAAGGTGAGTTGAGAGTTTTTCATACCACACTCTCGTGGCTTGATGAATCCCGTAGAGTGCCTTATCCAGTTTGTAAACTCTATCCTGATGATATGGATCCTCAAATCCTTCGGGTTGACTGACATACACTGATTCCCGGATTTCACCATGAAGAAATGCACTCTTTTCATCCAGTTGATAGACTTTAATCTTTATGTAAGAGGCATAGGCTAGGAAGATACGGATGGATTCCATTCCCGCTACAAGTGCAAATTCTTCATTGTAATCAATTCCCTCGACTTGTCGAAATCCTTGAATTACAAGTCGAGCCTTGTTCCTGATGATGACTCCTTGGTCGTCTTTCTTACATTTCAAGACCCATTTGGTGCCAATGACTTTAGCACCTTTAGGTCTATCCACTAGTGTCCATACACCTAACTTCTCCAACTGAAGAAGTTCTTCTTGCATGGCACTCACCCATGCCTTATCATTCAGGGCTTCACTGACGTATTTTGGCTCAAACTGAGACACAAAACAATGATATGCACCATCGTGAAGGTATCCTTTTTCCATTACCGATGCATAATCAGCTGAATATAGCTGATTTCTTGTCTACACTCCTGATCTGACATCCCTAATGACATTATCCAAAGGATGATAGACATTTAGGCGTGATCCAGGAGTGGTGGGAACAACTACCTCAGAATCAAGATTATGAACGTTTGGTTCTGTATTTGAGGCAGTAGGAGTGTGAGGTTCCGAAGACGCAGAGGCATCAATGTCAGATGTTTGTGGACTTGCAGAAGTAGGAACATGTTCCTCCTGAGTGTTCTGGTCATTCTCCATAACTTCATCGTCAGAGGAGGAGTCACTTACCTCGAGTGCTCCCCCTGACTGGTTAGACGATTCACCTTGTGAACCAGATGATGTGGAGCCTTGTGACGGTGTGTTTAAGACATCAAACATCATTTTGGTTGTTAACTCATCGTCAGAGGTGGAGAGAGGGATGTTGAAGGACTTGAAGAATCCATCATAATCAAAAAAGAAAGCAGGTCCTTTTCCAGCAGGCGGGGTGGTATATCTCTGAACTTCCACATTACACCACACTTCTACTTGACCCGTTGAGTTGTTGTAAACTCTCTTATTCGATATGTTGTATCCAAGAAAGATTCCTTCTTCAGCCTTCTCGCTGAACTTTCCCTCCTGAGTTTTCTTCAGTAGGGTGCACGGTGTGCCAAACGGTTCGAGATACTCTAGATTTGGTTTACGTTGTTGAAGTAACTCGTAACACGTCTTGCCATGAAGTTTGACTACCAGAACTCGATTTAATGTGTAATACGCATTAGCAACTGCCTCATTTCAAAATTGGATAGGCAGTTTCGAGTCTGCTAGCATTGTCCGTGCTGTCTCTATTAAGCTGTGATTCTTTCTCTCAGCAACACCGTTCATCTGAGGAGTGTAGGCGGAAGTGAACTAGTGCACAATTCCCTTTTCTTTGCAGAAAGCCTCCATCCATTGGTTCTTGATCTCGGTGCCATTGTCTGAGCGTACTTGTCTTACTTTCAGCTTATATTGTGACTCTAGTGTAGTTACTAACTCCTTGAATGATTCAAATGTTTTTGATTTTGATTTCAGAAACATCACCCAAGAAAATCTTGAGTAGTCATCTGTAACTACATAGTAGTACAAGTCACCTGCGATGCTTCTTGTACTGACTGGACCAAACAAATCCATGTGAAGAAGCTCAAGAAGCAGTTCAATGGAATGAACCTTCTTTGCCTTATGAGACTTCTTCGTCTGTTTGCCTTTCTTGCAGGCGACACAAAAATCAGGGAGTTGGAAGTTTTTGACGTTTACTCCCCGCACTAGATCATTTTGGATCAAGTGATTCATCTTTCGTGGATTGATGTGTCCCATTCTCCTATGTCAGGAGATTGAATCCTTCTCGGTAGCTTTTAACAAGAAGCACTGTACTTGATGATCCGTTGTGGAGGCCGTTGATAGATCCAAGACATAAAGGTTATTATATCTTGAGGCAGACATTAAAACTTGGTCCTACAGGATCACATAGTCCTTTTTCAGGACATAGCACTTTTTGTTATCAAAAACTACCTTAAATCCTTTGTCACATATTTGGGATACAGAAAGTAAGTTGTTTTGAAGTTGTTGAATGTAGTTTACCTTATCAAACTTTACTTTCTGGTTCTTAACTTCCCTTGAGCTGTGATGTAACCTCCTTTATTTCCCGCGAAAGAAACATGACCTCCTTTAATTTGTTTGACGTTTGACAGGAGTGCCCAGTTTCCAGTCATGTGCCTTGGTGCTCCGCTATCTACGATCCAAGTATTTGTATCAGCACTATAGCGAACACCCTGAACATTCAATGGAAATCATTAGTTGAGGTTAGGGACCCAAGCCTTAACTGGCTTGGGTGACCCAAAGGCATCACACATCATAAATTCCACCCATTGACCTTTTGAGGGTGAGGAAAGATCTATTGTCTTCTTGTTCACATTATCATATTCAAGGATGGATTTTTCTTTCCATAAGCCAGTCTTATGTAAGGCTTGTTTGTGATAAACAGAAGATTGGTTGATAGGTTGAACTTTAGGTTCACTGACTCTTTTTGGTGGAGTCATGGAGCTTCTTTTGGAAGAGCTTGCTTTAGTGTCATAAAGTTCAACCTTTTTCTTTGGTGTCTGATAATAAGGACAGTAAGATACGATGTGTCCATACTTTCCACAGTTGTAGCATGATCTGCTTTCGACTAAACAATTTAACTATTTCTGTGGAGAAGTGTGTGGCACACATGTGACATTATTTTGTTTGGGTTTTGACATTTCTTGTTTATATGTTTTATCTGGTTTAACAAAATTAATTGTTTGAAATTTTTTAACATCTTTTCCCTTTTGTTTCTCTGGACTTAGACATGAAGCACGTGTGTGGTTAACTTGTTTTGCCTTTTTGGGTTCAGAATTAGACTTGGTTGACCCAGACTTAACTTTAACCTTTTCAAATTGTTCGTCCAGATTAACACAAGGCATTTTACCTTTTGATTTTGAAATGACCTCTAGTTTAGTGCCAGATTCATTAGGTTTACATGTGGAATCTGGATCACTTACAAGAGGAGTGGACACCACATGATCCTTGATTGGGTTGTTATTTATTGGTTTACTTTTAGCATTCATCAAGGTCTCATGTGGTGGTGGAACCACTTCATAACCCAAACCCTCCCCATTATTGCGTTCTCTCACTAAGTGTTGGACAATGTGAGAGGAACTTGTCCAACTGTGTAGTTTTTGCTTTAAAGAATTTACTTCTACTTCCAAAACTACCTTTTGTTTCTTAGTGTCTTCTAGGGAGTTTAGATAGTACTTAATGTCATTAGCTTGGTTAAAAGCTACAACTTTGGTTTCCCTAAGTTGTTTGTTCAAGAGTTCTATCTTTTCTTTATAAGTGTGCTCATTTTGTTTTAGAATTCTATTGGCTTCTATGCACAGTTGTAAATCATTTACTAAGCTATCATTGTGATCTAATAACTTAGCAAATTTTGAGTCAATGCTTTCCCTAAATTTATTACATTCAATGCACGCATGACTATTAAATAATTGATCAGTGGTACTTACCTGAGAGGGTGTGGTTGAATCAGCCATAAAAGCAGAGTCTGTCTTTTCTGGTTCTGGTGATTTTGAACATTTAATGCTTGTCCCTTCTTCAGACAGGTGCTCAAAATCATTTTCAGTTTCTTCAGTGTTCGACATCGGGAGTTCCACTATAATATCACCTTCACTTGCTGAGTCATCATCTAAGACCTCAACACTAGCTATGTTGGATTCTCCTAGAGATACAAACCGAAAGCTCCAATCTTTTCTTTCGTCATCATAAGCTATCAAGGCTTTAGGATCCTTGCTTGACGAAGTAGGACTACTTGTTGGTTTATCCTGACGATTGAAGGATGAAAATGAATTCCTATTTCCTGTCTTCTTGGGCTTCACACATTCACGTTTGAAGTGCCCCTTTTCCCCACAGTTGAAGCAGGTAACTTTGGTCTTGTCAAAACCAAAAGTTGTGTCCTTAGTAGCAATCAAGTTCTATCCGGTCTTCTTGACAAACTTCTTAGCTCTTCGGACAGCACTTGTTAAAGCCCACATTATGTCCATTCTTTCCAGCTCTATCTCTTCTACCTGCTCGTAGTCCTCACCTGCTAGATGGCAGTTCCAAATTTTCCCAGCATCTAGCCCGTCATAGGAGTGAACGACAGCTGCTAAGAGATCCATGTGTTCCTTTTCTACCTCTACTGTCACATTCCCGAGATTCTCGGTCTTCAATTTGGTAGCATTGGCTTTAGGTGCTATATATTGGGTACCAGATGAGCCTAACGTGTCAGATCCTGAAGAAGTGGCTGGAGATGGACCAGCTAAACTCTACACAAATGCCATTTAAAGTGGAGCTCCAGACGTTTTGGCTTGTGGAGTAGAGTTGTATAGAGCTGGGTTCTGATTATAAGAAGACTTTTGAGCCTTGTACTTCATCCTCAACTCTTCCTCTCTCAGCTTCAGAATGAATTCGTTGATATCTAACTTCACCAGCATATCATTCTGTCTGAGATTAGACAAAAGAGACCCACTTCTCTGGCAACCCATTTGCAAAGTTCGAAACTTTGTCTTCCATAGATGTGGTGACTCCATGAGTGTGCAACTCACTCATTAAGTGTTAGAACCGATCAATGACGTCGTCCAAGCTCTCCTTTCCCATTGATGAGAAGTTGTCAAACTCCTTCAACGCTTTATCCTTTAGAGCTTTTAATATTGTATTTCCGTCATACCTCTTTTCCAATGCATCCCACAACTTCTTTGCTTGCTTGTTCTCAAAAAACTGATAGAAGATGTCCTTAGGAATTGACTGAGTGAGCAATTCATAAACTTTCTTCTTAGAATTGTACTTTACCTTTTGTCCATCAGTCATGCCTCCTAATGTAAGTTTGACTCCATCTGCACCTACAGGCATGCTATACCCTGATTCTATTGACTCCCACAGATTGGGATCTACGCCATTCAAGTAAATCTCATATCTTTGCTTCCACTGTGGGTAATCATCTAACGTGATTAGCTTAGGGGGTTTGTTATGATTCCCCACTTCATTTTCCAGAAGCAATAGATTCTAGATACTTGAATCCCTACCTGCGGTGAACGCTGAATACTGAACCTCCATTACTATCAACTTTAAACTTAGGAACAAACTGTTTTACTTGTGCGAATGAAGGTGTGCGATTGGACAGCTCGTGCGATTGAACAATGCGAATGGCTCAAACGTGCAAATGAACCAATGCGAATGAATCAATTGGGCGAATGGACAGGTGCGAATGAGCAATACGAATAGACAGTTTAGTCGTACGAATGGATGTACGAATGAGTCCAATCGTGCGTATGAGGGATGCGGATGAATTCAATCGTGTGATTGAGTCAATCGTGCGACTGAAGTTGTTAGATTTTGAAAATTAGAAGGTTTAAGGTATTTTTGACGCAAAAACACGAATTTCTTACTACCCTAATTGTCGTATGCCGGAAAACATTAACTTTATGAACTGGAGACGTCTAAAACACTGTTTGACACAAAAATATTGCGTTTTTGAGTGAAAAAACACAATTTTTATATCAAAATGATTGAATCACACATAAATCAAGAGCCAAGGCTCTGATACCACTTGATAGGACCGTGTACGGGACGACGTACTAACTGATATACGTGTATACCAACTCAAATAGTGCGGAATCCTATTTGATTGGCGATCCAATCAGTGAAAACGCACGTAGAATCAATTGTAGATTGAATCTAAACATTGAGAATGATTGAAAATAGATCTAGTGCGATCTATGAACTTGGAACAGGTTCTAAGAAGGCTCTGGACGGCTAGGGTACGATTTAGTATGTAGGTATTCGAAGTGTTACGTTTTTCCATGAATTAAGTGGCATTTATAGGTTAGGGTTTCTCATTCGTGCATCTGAACCATTAGCATGGTTCAGTCGTGCGATTGAGTCATGCGGTTGATCCATTCGCACGACTGAGTGTTCAGTCTTGCGACTGAGTCAATCTCATGTCACAATCATGCGATTGATCCAGTCTCTTTGTTCAGCCGTGCGACTGGTTCATTAGCATGAAGTTGTTCATGCGTATGGTCCATTAGCATGGGCCATTCGCATGAGAACTTCATATAACTAAGTTTGAATATGTTTCTCAATAATTACTTTACTAAGATTTATTCAAACAACCACAAACCAATATAATTAGTTCAATATGCGTTAATAAACAATAAACATTCAAACATGCACTGAAACATTCAACATTAAGATCATCAATCACAAATTCGGTTTCATTCAACTCATATATTTCATTTACATTGAGGACATGATAGACATATTACATTAAGATCGTAAACTAGGTACATATATATCTATAATCACCTTCTGGGCAAAGGCAGTCAACACTGCCTGCTATGTGCGAAACAAAGTTTTAGTGGTTAAGACTCATGGTAAGACTCCTTATGAACTTTGGCATAAGAGGAAACCTTTCATTGGTTTTCTCAGGTCAATTGGATGTCCTTGCACCATCTTAAATACCAAAGATCAAATTGCCAAATTTGCTAAGAAATCAGATGATGGACACTTCATTGGATACTCTTCTCAAGCTAAGGATTATAGAGTATACAATCTCAAAACTAGAATTGTTGAGGAGTCAGCCAATGTGACTTTCAATGAACACACACCAAGTGTAGTTGGTTCTAGTCCTGATTGGTTATTTGATCTTGATTTAGTTACCAACTGCTTTAACAAATCTTATGAGAATGTTTCAGGACCTATAAATATCTTACCTCCAGGTGATCCTAATCCAAGATTTGAGCTAAGAAGACCTTCAAGCTACAAATCTTCAGCTCCAGTGGTAACTAATCTTGCAAATGAAGCTTTTGCTAGCATATCAATGACACATCCTTCTGATGCCTCTGAAGTACCTTCAAATTCCAGCTTAGAGGTACACAACTCAGAAGAAGAAGCTTCAAATGTTGAAGAGCATGGTGGTGGTAACAGTGATCAGGAAATTCTTGATGCTGATAACCCCTCCATTGATGACAACATCAATGATGTCACACACTCATTGGATCAAGTCTTTCTTGATAAGTGTGTTGATGTGGTGGGAGAAACATCAATGCCAAATGTAAAGTTTTCTAATTTGGATCTCTCTCAGCAACTTGCTGTGATCCCTCAGCTAAGGATCCACAAGTCTCATCCCACCACAAACATCATTGGAGATTTTGATACTGGGGTAAGAACAAGAGGACAAACCCATGATGCAAATGTTTGTCTTCACTCTTGTTTCTTTTTCCAGATAGAGCCAAAGAAAATTGATGAGGCTCTAAAGGATGGAAGTTGGGTTGAAGCTATGCAAGAGGAGCTGCTTTAATTCAAAAGGCAAAAGCTTTGAAACTTATGTCCTCTTCCTCATGGGAAGCCTACTATATGAACCAAATGGGTGTTTAGTAATAAGAAAGATGACAGAGGCATTGTCATCAAAAACAAAGCTAGACTAGTTGTTCAAGGATACACACTAATGTCTTTGCTCCTGTAGCAATACCGGAAGCTGTTAGGATATTCTTGGCATTTGCTGCATCCAAGAGCTTCAAGGTCTATCAACTTGATGTCAAGTGTGCTTTTCTGTATGGGGTGATTGATGAAGAGGTGTATGTCAAACAACCACCTGGTTTTGCAAATCCTAATCATCCTGATTATGTGTGCAAGCTTGATAAGGCTCTTTATGGGCTGCACCAAGCACAAAAGAAGTAGTATGAGACTTTATCTCAGTATCTCTGCAAACATGGAAACAAAAGGGGTACTATAGATGGAACTCTTTTTATCAAAGGACAGGGAAATGACCTAATGCTAGTACAAGTGTATGTAAATGACATCATCTTTGGTTCAACTAATTCAAGGCTCTGCAACAACTTTGAGAAGCTGATGAAGGACAGATTTGAAATGAGTGCCATGGGGGAACTCAATTTCATTCTGGGAATTCAAGTAAAACAAGTTGAAGATGAAATCTTCATAAGTCATTCAAAGTATGTTCAGGACATACTCAAAAGATTCAACATGACTGGTTGTAAGATTTCTAAGACACCCATAGCAAAAAACCACTCCCTTGGGCTTGATCTTGAGGGGGTATGTGTGGATGATCAACTTTACAGGGCTATGATGGGTCTCTTATGTATCTTACAGCTAGCAGGCCTAATATCATGTTTGCCACATGTATTTGTGCAAGATATCAAGCCAACCCCAAGATGTCTCACCTCATCACTGTCAAGAGAATTCTAAGATACCTCAAAGGTGCCTCAACACTTGGTCTTTGGTATCCCAAGAATTCTGACTTTAATCTGTATGCATATACAAATAGTGATTATGGTGGTTGTAATATGACTGCAAAGTCTACATCTGGGGGATGTCAACTTCTTGGTGGAAGGGTTGTCTCATGGCAATGCAAGAAACAATCTAGTGTCTCTGCATCAACTACTAAAGTTGAATACATTGTTGCTGCAAGCTGCTATGCTTTAGTGCTTTGGATTCCGAATCAGATGCTTGACTATGGATTTAATTTCAAGAAGACTCCCATTCACATAGACCACAACAGTGCTCTCTCTATCACAGAGAATCCTGTGCAGCACTCAAGGACAAAATACATCTATATCAGGTATCATTTAATTAGAGATAACTTTGAAAAAGGATTCATTAAACTAGTTAAAGTTAACACAAATGAACAATATGCTTATCTGTTTACAAAAACCTTTGATGAACAACGATTTAAGTATCTTATATCAGCTATTGGGATGATTAACTTTTAGTAGCTTTTTCTTAAAACTAATTCATATTATTTATTAAAATCCATGTGCCCTAAGTTGTCTAGTTTATCTCTTTCATAAGATGTTTTCTGTGGATAAAAACCCTTTGAAGAGTTCCTTAGATTTTTGACAAATCTTGATCCTTCGAAAGAGATGTTTTTATCTTCGGAAGAAACTTACGCCTTCAAAACAAATGACTGCCTAAGTAATTTTTCATTTGGAAGAAATTTCTGAAATATCTTCTGAAGCTTAAACTCTCTCTTAGGCACTTATATGTTTTCAAGGACCATTTCCTTCCGAAGTAAATTAACTCTCGGAAGCTTTGTTCTAGTTGAACAAAACGTCCAAGCCTTAATTCTCTTCCAAAGCAAAATTTTCAAAACTCTTAGGAAATTCTTCCAAATTCATTTTGGCTTTAGAAGCTCTTTCAATAAAACTTCCCATGACAATTTACCTTCGGAAGCTTTTTGACTTCCACGAATTTTCTCATGTTCGTGCATTGTGAATGCGAAGAATCATGTCTGGAAGAAGAGCTGGACGTCCAAGCGGACAAGGTACCATTAACATGACACAGGCTGAGTTGGACGTTGTCATCAATGAGCGTGTTGCTGACGCACTTGCGGCATATGCACAGACCCGTAATCAGAACCAGAATAATCAGAACCAAAATCAAGGAGGTAACCTTGAGCCTAACGGACCCATTGGTTTTTCCCTATGATAACTTATTATCGAATTCTAAATTCTCATACATTGATATGTTCTTTTGATTCAGGTCCAACAATCTGTACCTTCAAGATGTTTATGGATTGTAAGCCTCATTCTTTCAGCGGTTCTAAGGGTGCTGTCACACTACTTCGCTGGCTGGAGAAACTTGAGTCGGTTTCCGCGATGTGCAACTGTCCTGCTGGAAATCGTGTCAAGTATGCCTTTGGCACATTACAAGGACCAACATTAACTTGGTGGAACTCACAAGTCCAGACGTTAGGACTTGAGGCTACTAATAATCTACCATGGGATGACTTCAAGACCTTAATGAAAGATGAGTACTGCCCTAGAAATGAGGTCCAGAAGCTGGAGGGAGAGTTTTGGAATCTTAAGATGGTTGGATCTAATATTGAGGAATATACGACTCGTTCGCACGAGTTGGCTTCTTTATGTCCTCAAATGGTAACCCCGGACTACAAAAGAATAGAGAAGTATATTGATTGTTTAGCTCCTCATATTTAAGCTAGTGTCATAGTTGTTGATCCTGATACTATTCAGCATGCAATCTGGCTAGCTCACAAGCTCACTGATCAGGCAGTGGCGCAGGGCTCTCTTCCTAAATGTAGCACTACATCTGGTTCATTTGACTATAAACGAAAATGGGACAGTACCACCAGCAAGTCCTCAAACTTGAACAACACTCAATAACAACAAGTCAGAAAGTTTGATTCCTCTAGAAGCTACACAAATAATAATCACAACAACAACAATGGTCAGGGATCGAGTAACTATGCAGGCAAGTAACCAAAGTGCAATAAATGCAATTTTCACCATCATGGCCAGTGTGATCATTTTCGTTGCCAAAGGTGTGGAAGGATGGGCCATACTGCTAAAGACTAGAAGGGTAAACTGATGACTAAACAACAAACTCAATAGCAATGAGAAGGCGAAGCGACCAGGGGTTGTTTTGAATGTGGCAAAGAGGGTCATTATAGGAAAGATTGCCCACAACTAAAGAACGGGAACACGGGGAATAATGGAAACAACAACTATGGAAATGGCGCTAAGGGTCAAGCTTTCGTGATTGGGTCTAGTGAGGCAAGGAATGATTAAAACGTAATTACCGGTACATTTCCACTGAACAACTGTTTTGCTTCTGTATTATTTGATACCGGTGTTGATAGGAGTTTTATCTCTACCATGTTTAGCAAACTTTTAGATTTAACGTTAACCGAAATAGAATCTAGTTACACCGTAGAACTAGCTGATGGTAAAATGATTGAGGCAACACATATTCTCAAAGGATGTAAACTAGGACTATCAGGACATAACTTAGATATAGACCTCATGCCTGTTACACTTGGTAGCTTTGATGTGGTCGTCGGCATGGAGTGGTTATCTAAGAACCAAGCTGCGATTATCTATCGTGAAAAGGTCATTCATGTACCACTTCCTAGTGGTGAAATCTTATATGTTCAGGGCAAGAAAGGTGATGTAATCTCTGGTATCATATCGTGCATGAAAGCCCGGAAATGCTTACGTAAAGGCCATACCGCTATTTTAGCTATGATCATAGAAAAGACCATCGAAGAAAAAAAGATCGAGGATGTCCCTATTGTTCGTGACTTTCCTGAAGTTTTCCCTGAGGACTTACCTGGTCTTCCACCGCATTGTCAGGTCGAGTTCCAGATTGATTTGATGTCTGGAGCCGCACCTATTACGAGAGCACCATACAGATTAGCTCCGAATGAACTGCAAGAACTGTCCACTCAATTACAAGAGCTCTTGGATAAAGGGTTTATCAGACCTAGCTCGTCACCGTGGGGAGCCCCAGTCCTGTTTGTCAAGAAAAAGGATGGGACATTTCGCATGTGTATCGATTACCGTGAACTGAATAAAGTGATGGTAAAGAACCGTTATCCACTTCCCCGCATCGACGATTTATTTGACCAGCTTCAAGGGTCGAGCTTCTATTCCAAGATAGATTTAGGATCAGGATATCATCAACTGAGAGTCCAAGAGGAGGACATATCAAAGACAGCATTCAGAACTCGTCACGGACACTACGAGTTTTTGGTTATGCCTTTTGGGTTGACCAATGCACCGGCAGTGTTTTTGGATCTCATGAACCGCGTGTGCAAACCCTACCTGGACACATTTGTCATCATTTTTATCGATGATATCTTAATATATCCAAAGAACAAATAGGAGCATGATGAACATCTTCGATTGATTTTTGAATCACTTAAACAAGAGAAACTGTATGCCAAGTTTTCGAAGTGTGACTTCTGGATTTGGGAAGTCCAATTCTTGGGCCATGTGATCAATGAGAAGGGTATACATGTTGACCCGGAAAAAATAGAAGCCATCAGGAACTGGGCTACGCCTAAGACTCCAACTGAGGTACGACAGTTTCTTGGGTTGGCTGGGTACTATAGAAGATTCATTGAAGGATTTTCGAAGATCGCTCAACCACTTACAACATTAACTCATAAAGACATGGTGTACAATTGGGGTGACAAGCAGGAATTAGCATTTCAATTCCTAAAACAAAAGCTTTGCATGGAACCGATATTATCCCTACTTGAGGGAACAGAGGATTTTGTGGTATATTGTGATGCATCCATCCAAGGTCTTGGTTGTGTGCTAGTGCAACGCGAGAAGGTTATCGCATATGCCTCCTGTCACCTAAAAGTTCATGAGAAAAAGTACACGACACCCAACTTAGAGTTGGGAGCCGTTGTGTTCGCACTCAAGATATGGAGACATTACTTGTATGGTACCAAGTGCACCATTTATACCGATCACAAGAGTCTTCAACATATTTTTTAGCAGAAGGAGTTGAATATGAGACAACGTCGCTGGGTCGAGCTGTTGAACGACTATGACTGTGCGATCAAGTATCATCCAGGTAAGGCTAATGTAGTAGCTGACGCCATAAGTCGAAAGGAAACTCCTAAGCCAAAGCAAGTTAGAGGCATTACAACCTCACCATCCACACCAGACTACCTGATCAGATACGTGATGCTCAACTTGAGGCTTTGAAGGACGGGAACCTGAAAGTAGAGTCCATGCGAGCCATGGAAAAGCAACTAGAGATCAAATTGGATGGAGTTCGTTATTTCATGGAACGAATATGGGTTCCTTTGTATGGGAATCTATGAGAACTAGTGATGGACGAAGCCCATAAGTCTTGATATTCTATCCATCCGGGTTCAGATAAGATGTATCATGATTTGAAAGTTCTGTATTGGTGGCCGAACATGAAAGCTGATATCGCCACCTATGTAAGAAAATGTTTAACCTGTTCTAAAGTTAAAGTGGAGTATCAAAGGCCATCTGGTCTACTTCAACAGCCGGAAATTCCTATACGGAAGTGGGAACATATCTCAATGGATTTTATCACGAAGTTGCCTCGAACTCCTAGCGGGTGCGATACCATTTGGGTAATAGTAGATCGCTTGACGAAATCCGCACA
>BJCM01081779.1:0-10824 GCA_018326385.1 Flaveria bidentis | reverse complement strand
GTAAACCTTTATATATATATATATATATATATATATATATATATATATATATATATATGCGTGTGTTTAAACCATGGGAACTCACTAACTTTCCAAGTTGACCCTTTATTTTTTTACATGTTTCAGGTTTACTACTTGTGGATTCTCTTCGTGCTCATATAAGACTTGGATCTAGTTTAACTAAATATGTTATTTCTTTGTTTGAAGCTTCTGTATTGTATGGACTTATTTGTCTTGTAATGTTCAATGATTAATGATATTTAATATTATTTCAACTTAATTAGTTCCATGTGCTATGAACAATCGTTTCACATTCGTCCGCCTCGATGATTCCGCCGTCGGTCAGGTTGTGACAATTGTTAGCTTATTTTATGGGTATGATAAAGCTCATTGCTAGGAAAACCCCTCCCCATTTTTATATATTTTATGTATCTTACATTAACTAGTTGGGTTAAAGATCATTGGTATATGCTTATTTTATTAATTTGTTTCATTAAATTGAAGATTGGGAACAGTTCCATCTTCCTGCTATTCGTTTGGTTTTGATACTGTCAAACATACACGAGCTACAATACTATTAGAGGAATTTAGAGTCGAGAAAGAGATGGATTTATGTAAACGAGATGAATAAATGCGTAAACGTATATTGAATATAAATAAATTAGTTTCTATAATTATTTAATTGTATTATAAAATTACCCAATGAAATACGCAAGTGTATTTCGTTTTTTGTTTTTATCAAAACCATCATGTCACTATAAGGGACATGGAGGGGAATTGGAAAGAAGCAAGACATGATGATGGGGTTGTTGGTGTGGCACCTCTGATACCAATCAATTACTGTTGTAGTAAAAGTTATACCGGCAAAAGAAAGAAACAACGAGAACTTTCTCCTAAATTGTAGTTGATACAAAAAAAATTCTTAGGCTGGATGGATAAGCATGCAGAAGAATGACAGGAAGCATGGTCATAATTTTCCATCTTAGGTATTGACAACAAGGGTCGAATACTAGACAACAACTTCATCCACCCAAGTCCTATATGAGTGTTATGTAAGGTGAATCTAGTTTCGACTGTTGGTATGTATCATAACACACGTTTTGCTTAGCTTTTTATTTTTTTAAAAATAAATTTACCCCGTTCTAGATCACCATCTCTAATTCCGTGATGGATTTCTTTTTTCACTTAGACCCTTATATTAATAGTTAAAATACAAATTAAATCTTATGTTTAACCTGATTTGTTTCGTATAACCCTCTCTTTCTAGGACTATCAGTGTCGTTATCACAGTTATCTCCGCCATCATTACTGTTATCATCATCATCTATGTTATTACTTCCATCACTGCTCTAGTAAGTTGAACCCTTATTTACTGTAATACATAGAACTGTCACCACCCTAATAATGATTAGAATCCATGCTGTAAAAGAGTAGTCACTGTTATTGATATCGTTAATATTTTGTTTTTAATCAATTAAACAAAGAAATAAATACATAATTGAATGATAAAAAGAATTAGACTTATATAATGGTTTATATAATAGGTTTTTATGGAATTTAACATCATGTCATCAATAAATTAAATAAATATTCAAATTAAACAATAACAAAAAGACTTGTTAAGCAAAAAAAAAAATATAGTGAAGACCCTCACGACCCATATGCACATGTGGGCATATATATCTTTACAACCATAACCGCAATAGAATGACTGATTAGAAAAGTTTCTAAATTTTTGGTTGCCTAAGGTGCATACACCCCATGAAGGGCCTTATGTGTTGTATTTTGGATGTTGTATATCCACTTGGGTGTACATATAACATGAAGATCAAGTATAGGTTGGACTCATCTTAGATTAGTTTATGTTTATATTACTTTGTAATAGGTCTAATGTAAGTTTACTTTTGTATGTAGTTCATTTTGTTTAGTTTTGCTGTCCAGCGAAACTGTGAGTGAAACAGTCAACTGTTTTAGTTCACCCGGCGAAAGTGGGATCATTTCGAGGATTGTATATAGACTTGATCATTTACATTGTTGGGTAACCTTGCAGAACCCTAATCGTTTATCATTGTTGCAAGAGAACTTTGTAAGTAGTTTATTGAATGTGCAATATGTGAAAGAACAGGATGTGGTTTGAAATATGAATGTGCAATATGTGGGATCAAGTGCAAATCTGCATCAGCGTGGTTCAAATATGAATGTGCATGATGAGGGTTCGAATGCTAATCTGCATCAGGATGGTTCAAATGTGAATGAGTAGGGTGAGGCTCCAAGTGATAATTTGCATCAAGGTGGGTGTTCAAATGTGAATAAGTCAGGTGAGGGTCCAAGTGATAATCAGAATGACCATTTTTTATGGATTTCAACAATAGCATGGAACAAGGTATAGAAGGTTGAAATGTTGAACTGATGTAGAAAGATGATGATGCTAGCATTATGAGCTGACGATGATACATAACTGCAGGATCGATGTTTGTCACTAACACTTTGTTTTTCTCTCAAACTCACTTAATCAAACATGATTTAGATAAAGCAAAATCTCTTCTAAGAGTTGATAATAATATATGAAGTATAAAAGAACACAAAGAAATAAATTACAAGGTACTTATATATATTACTTCTCAACTTAAAGTATTACAAGATTTTTACAAGCATGTTACAAGAGTTACTATGAGAAACTATATATACTATCACCTTGAAGATAAAGAATAGGTTGGACTCACTTTAGATTAAATTTTGTTTATATTTGATTGTAATAGGCTAAATGTTAGTTTACTTTTGTAAATTTGATTATTACTTATGTTTTGCCGCCCAACGAAACTATAGTTTCGCTCATAGTCAGCTTCTAGTTTCATCTAATGAAACTGTGAATTGGCAGGATAGTTTTGCAGACAACGAAACTATCATAAAAAATATCAATACTATATAAAGATTTCATTGAAATATCATTGAGCATTGTTATATTGTGAGTATTAGAGTTTGATTGTTATATTTTGAATACTCTTGGGTTCTTATTCTTCTTTAATTGTTTATTGTTTGTATTTGTTGATAGATATTAAACGATTCAATTAATCAAGTGTACTATTATTCGATCATTTGGACTTAAAAATGGTATCAGAGCCTTTGTGCTCTTGATTGTTTGGGGTTTTTGATAGTTTGAGTTCAATATCACAAGTTCATTAATTCCGGATCAAATTTCAGTGTATTGGATTTGGAATTTGATTGAAATATGTTAGTTATTGGTTGGAAAGCATTAGTAATCATCAGGTTTCAAGTTCATTGAGATTTGTGTGATTTTGGATTGATTTCATGGTCAAATTTTTTTTCAGATTCATAGGGCAAAACTGTAGTTCCTTCAGCGAAACTATAACCTTCATCCAGCGAAACTACGGGTGATTTGCATTTTGTGGTGGTTTTGATAATCTCAGCGGAAGTACCTTTTTTAAACGAAAGTTAAGCAGTGCTTGTGATCTATTTTCAAGCGAAATTGCTACTGATTTACACCTGAACGAAAATTCAAGCTTGTTTCGTGCCAAACAGTCGGCCAAACTAGCATTTTCAAGCTTTTGGCTAGCGAAAATGCTGCCGAAATTAGCAGCGAAACTAGTGATCTCTCAGCGATACTATCCTTTTTTAGCGAAATTGATTATTCTTCTGTAAAAATATCATGCCAAAGATGACTACTCTTACCTTTGCTGATTTCGAAAGTGTAGCACCCAACATACCCACGAGGTTCATCAACCGAGACAATTTTGAAGATTGGAAGAGATGTCTTAAGACATTATTTTTCTACACTGATCATAACCAATAGGAATAAATCATATCTGGTCCTCATATACCAACTGTTACTATAGGTGATGTTGTTTATCAAAACAAGGACTCGACCATATTTAACGAAAAAGATTTGAAGTTGATTGATAGAGATTAGAAAGCTTTTGGAGCCGGAACTCTATGCCTTGCACCATACATCTACAATTGTTTTGCCAAACACAAGAATGCTAAGTCTCTTTATGATGCCCTCTGTGAGTTTTATGATGGAAATGGTGAGTTAGTGAAAGACAAGGGTATTTAGGCTGAAAAGGAGTTTAACTCATTTGTGGGTTATAAGAATGAGAGTTTCACTAATCTAACAAATCGTTTTCTGACAGTCTCCAACACATTAAAGATATATGATGAAAAACTCTCCAACAGTGAGCAAGTTAATAACTTGTTGGACTCACTCCCACCACAATGGAGTTTAGAGGTGAGGATGTTGAAGCAAGAAAGAGGTTTTCCTGACTACAATCTTATGGCCATCATTAATAAGCTTAAATCATTTAAGACATGAAGTGAAGGGAGTTTAATTAGACCATGATGCCATCATCGAGATTTCCTCAGAATGCTGCATTGCTTACTTCCGCTGCAAGCTCTCCAATGCAAGCAACAAGACAAGGAGGAGTGAATACATGTGATCAACTTGGTGGTGTTGTTAATTCTGGAAGAGATCAAGTTAACTCAAAAGCAAGTGATGGAACATCAATTCCATTTGAAACGATGGCTCTATTTGGGATGTTTGTGTAGAGTTATGAGCCATTAGTGGCAGGAGATTTGAAAGGGAAAGGAATGACCATGTAGGATATGTATCAGGTGGATCCAGACGATTTGGAGGAGATTGATATAAAGTGGCAAATGGCGATGTTGACTCTCAAAGCTCGAAGGTTTATGGAGAGAACTGGAAGGAAGAATTTTGGAGGTCAAAACTCTAACTCCAAATTAGGGTTTGATAAATCGAAACTGAGGTGTTTTAATTGCAAGCAGTTAGGACACTTCAAAAGAGAATGTCCATTACCAATTATCACATATCCAAGCAATTTTGGAGTCCCAAGATTAGCCTTTGTTGGAGATAAGGAAGAAATGAAGCAAAAGAATGAGACAACTTTAATCTTAAACTTTGACTGGAGTGCAGAGGTAGAAGAGACTAAAGGAGAAATCAATCAAGCCCTTATTGCTGAGATTGTTGAAGAAAATGAGAAGAAGGATTGTATGGAAGAGATTGATCCATCTAAAGGTGTGAAAAAGGATTGTGGAAAGAGTGTTGAGATGGTTGGAAATGGTGATTTGAAGGTTGAGATCTTAATAGAAAATGAAGATGAGAAGGTGTTGAGAGTTGGAAGCCAGACTAAAGAGCAAAACAAAGAGAAGAATGGTGTTGCAACCACTTTTGAGGAAAACAAGCGGAGTACTTTGGTGTGTCAATGCAAGAAGGCTTTGGTAGTAGAAAAGGTGGTGATGGGACTTCTATATGAGTAATTCAAGATATGTGTTCTTCAACTTGCAAAATAAGGCTATTTGGTGTGTATAAAGCAAATTGTGTGTTACTCGATAAAGAAAAGGATTTAAAACAAATTAATGAAGAATTTAAAATAAACAAGTCAAAATATTTTGTTAAATGTAAAAGAAAATGAACACTTAAAAAGAATTGTGTGAAGTCGGCTGGATCGGTAGACATCCGAGCATGTTCTTGACGGAATGATAAACAAAACCAAGAGAAAAAATAAAACACGATGTATAATAAAATGGTTTCATTTATAAACCTAATGATTACAAGCTCGTTACAACATAAGGATCAAGACTCTTGGCAAGGGAAGATCAAGCATGATCTCCCCTCTCATCCGGCAGCCCCTAGGCCCCGGGCAGACTCCTCTCATAAACCCTTACCTCTCTACACATTGAAACTGGTATATATAGGCCTCGGCCCATATTAGATGCGACTGGGCCCATTCGTGCGTTTGGACCATCCGTATGGTTCAATCGTACGACTGGACCATGCGTATGGTTCAATCGTGCGACTGGACCATACTTATGGTTCAGTCTTACGAATGTCCCAATCGCATCTCTCAATCGCACGGCTGGTCCATTAGCATGGCTCAGTCATACGACTGAGTCTCATTCGCATATGCTCCTGCGAATGACATAGTTTCATGTGTTTACAACATATAAGGTGTATTACATTAAGCCTAGACTATTCGACAAGCGATGGACACACTATATACGAAAATATATGCTCCAACAAATTCCCTATTGGACGTTGCTTGCGAATAGTAGATAACACCTCTTATAATCTTCAGTCAATCTTTGCTCTGGTTGGCAATAAAATTAAATGAAAACCATATTAGCCAACGTTGCCGATCCGTCAGGTGGCTACAATATCCCTGAAAATGAATTTAGGCACAATAGATTTTGTTTACTTTGTAGAACACCATCATAGCAGCAAGATTCCCCATATGACTGATTTTTCCAGATAATGACATGAACAGTTTTCCATTGCTTCAATCTTCACACAGTCTAACCTGATTAACATTAAAACCTGCAGAAATTCCCCCTCAAAATCAGCATATCCTAATATATAGACATTGTGCTCTCCTGACGTCTTCACACGATGTATTGGGCAAAAAGTAGAGGGTTCCAATCCACAGCTGACAATCTTAACCAAATCAGCGTGCACTCAGATTAATCATCAGAAACTGGCTCACATCATCACTTTCTGATTGCGTCTTCAATTTCTCTATACATGAATTCCCCCTAAGAATGTGAATCCTCTTTGTGCGGATAGGTGTAACTTGATTGGCCCATAAATAGTCAGATGCTCCTGACTACACCACAAAATCAACACCGACTGCTGACATCTTCTCTTGTCTTTTTTGTGTTCTCTACATTCACCTATTCTTGAAGTCCAACAAATAATGGGGTATCCATTGAACTTATTTGACAAAAGAACCTTAGGGTGAATGTGCTTTGCTCATCCTCAAATCTGTGCAAAAGGTAGTTTCAGACTCTTTTTTTTGGTCTGGAACATCGTTCATCTGTATGACATAGAGGACAAATATCCCATTCATGTGAATGGATGATACGAATGATATATTCGTGAGACTGGTCATAAAACTGGTCCAGTAGCATGATTGGTCATAAGACTGGTCCAGTAGCATGATTGGTCATAAGACTGGTCCAGTAGCATGACTTTTCATAAGACTGGTCCAGTAGCATGACTGGTCATAAGATTGGTCCAGTCGCATTCCAGTCATACAAATGATCCAGTCACATGGTCTAGTCATACGAATGGTCCATTAGCATGGTCCAATCGCACGAATGGTCCACTAGCATGGTCCAGTCGCACGAATGGTCCATTAGCATGGTCCAGACGCACGAATGGTCCATTAGCATGGTCCAGTCGCACGAATGGTCCATTAGCATGGTCCAGACGCACGAATGGTCCATTAGCATAGTCTAGTCGCACGAACCGGTCTGCACACAGATTTTCAGATTTGCAGCCGCCATGGCGGCCAAAAACCTTAATCTGATGAATTTTACATGAACCGAAACAAAATAGACATCATTAGATTCGCAAGGGTCATAGGAACGTGGTTTCGAGTTCGATTTTAACATAGAAACACCACACATAACAAGATCTGAGCAAAACAAGAAGAACACGAAGTGGGTTTAACGTCAAGATCTAAAATTAGATCCAGAAATCAAGAGCTCGGGTTGCTAGAATGATTGTTAGATCATTCTAGCGGTAACCTGGCTCTGATACCAATTGTGAAGTCGGCTGGATCGGTAGACATTCGAGCGTGTTCTTAACGGAAGGATAAACAAAACCAAGAGACAAACAATAAACACGATCTATAATAAAATGGTTTCATAGATAGAACCTAATGATTACAAGCTCGTTACAACATAAGAATCAAGAATCTTGGAAAGGGGAGATCGAGCATGATCTCCCCTCTCATCCGGCAGCCCCTAGGCCCCGGGCAGACTCCTCTCATAAACCCTTACCTCTCTACACATTGAAACTGGTATATATAGGCCTCGACCCATATTAGATGCGATTGGGCCCATTCGTGCGTTTGGACCATGCGTATGGTTCAATCGTGCGACTGGACCGTACGTATGGTTCAATCGTGCGACTGGATCATACTTTTGGTTCAGTCTTACGAATGTCCCAATCGCATCTTTTAGTCCATGACTGGTCCATTAGCATGGCTTAGTCGTACCACTGAGTCTCATTCGCACATGCTCTTGTGAATGACCCAGTTTCATGTGTTTACAACATATCAGGTGTATTACATTAAGCCTAGACTATTCGACAAGCGACGGACACACTATATATGACAATATATGCTCCAACAAATTTTCTTGGAAAGAAATGCTGAAATCAATACTTTGATTGAAAGAGTTGCACTTGCTGAATTTGAAACTAGTAAACTTCAGTCAAAACTTGATAAATGGACAATTTCTGAAATGAAACATGATGATTTGTGCAAATCGCAAAGAGGAGCTAGCAAGTAGCTTTTGAAATAGTATGGGAAAAGGAAACCAGAATGCATTTGGTAAAAAAATATCAATGAAGAGATATCACGTTCTAAATCCAATTTGAACAAGGACTTATGAATTTGTGAAGGCCAAAAATATCAAGGGGATAATCCAAGTCACAAAGTTTCTTTTTCTTTAAGTTCAGCCACATGCTTAATGTCTACTTTATTTTCCGGCTGAGCCTCTCAAGCATATCCCAACACAACACTGTTGACCTCTTTCACATCTTTCAGTCAACAATTAAGAGAGTTGCAGAAATGACAAGACATGTGTTATGATTCTCCCCCAAAATTTTTACAAACTAGCAAGATTGGAGAATTTTCTAAGGAATATTTTATTATATATATATATATATATGTATATATAAATTAATATTAATATATTTTTTATATTATTAATTTTTTAACAATGTAAAAGGTTTGGAGGACTATGGAGCTTACTGAAAATTAAAAGAAAGAAAACAATAAAATAAAAATATATAGAAAGTACATGAGACAATGCAGAAAACAAGTTTTAAAATGATATTAATCCTAGCATGGAGATCAGTTCATAAAAACAAGGTTTATTTAATATTTTAGTGAAAAGATCAGCCTTTTGATGTTTAGTGTCAATAGGAATAATATCAATAAAACCCTTCTCTTGAGCATCACAGATTGCATGAATCCTTGTCTCGATATGCTTGGTGCGAGAATGGTGAATTGGATTCTTTGCGATTCCAATGGCAGCTTCGTTGTCACAGAACAAAGGTGTATGAAGAAAGTTGATTCCATAGTCAATCATCTAATGTTGTATCCATAGAACCTGTGAGCAACAATTTGATGCAGCATTGTATTCTGCTTCTCCCGTGGAAAGAGAGACTTTAGTCTATTTCTTGCTTTGTCATGATACAAGACAATTTGGTAGGTATTGATAGCCTCCAATGATTGATTTATAGTTTAACATGCAACCATTTGAATCACTGTCAGAATAAGCATGTAAGTCAAAATTTCCACCATAAGGATACCAAAGCCCTAAATGAGAAGAGCCTTTAAGATAACAAAAGATTTGTTTTACAACCTTTTCGTGAGAATCCTTTGGTGCAGATTGGTATCGAGCATAATATCCTACAATAAAGGTGATGTCGGGATGACTTGCTTTAAGATACAGTAGGGAACCAATCATAGATCTATACAAATGAGGATCAAGAGGTTTCCCGTTCTTGTTTAAAAGTGAGGCATGTTTGAGCAGTGAATGGAGTCAGTTTAGAGGAAGCATCATCCATTTTGAATTTCTTTATAATTTCTTTGATATACTTCTCCTGATGAATGAGAATTTCCTCTAACTTTTGTTTAACTTGCAACCCAAGGAAAAAGCACATCTCCCCCATCATGCTCATTTCAAAACGACTATGCATAACCTCCTCAAACTCCCGACACAACTTTGGATTGGTGGAGCCAAAAATAATGTCATCCACATAGACTTACACGATTAGCATCTCACCATCCACTTCGTTCTTGAATAGAGTCATATCAATTATGCCACGAGAAAAACCATTGCTTAGAAGATACTGTGTTAGAGTCTCGTACTAGATACGAGGAGCTTGATGATGACCGTAGAGGAATTTATCAAGCTTGTAGACTTTGTCAGGAAAGTCCAGATCCTCAAACCCTGGTGGTTGACACACATATATCTCCTCATCAATGTCTCCATAAAGAAATGCACATTTGACATCCATCTGATAGAATTTGAACTGTTTGTTAGCAGAATGAGCCAAAAATATCCGTATAGCTTCAAGACAGGCCACAGGAGCAAAGACTTACATGTAGTCAATCCCTTCTTCTTGAGCAAAGCCTTGAACCACCAGTCTTGATTTCGTTTCTTACCACGATACCACGGTCATCGGGTTTATTCTTGAATACCCATTTTGTGCCTATTGGGTATTGTTTTGGTGGGAGATCAACCAACATCCACACCTTGAGCTTCCTAAACTGTTGCAACTCTAGTTGCATCGATTCAACCCAACAAGGATCCTGAAAAGCTGCAAGTAAATTTTTTTGGAACAATTTGGGATATAAAACAAGAGAATAAGCACACATAAATCAAACCAGATTGACTCCACATCCGAACTCCAGCGGCAATGAATCCAATAATGTTATCATGGGGATGGTCTTTCAAGGTTTTGAAATCAATGGTTATGGGTAGGGTATTTGAAGAAGGTGGATTGATGGTTTATTGATGGGTAAATGATGGAGAAGAGCATGGTTGGACATATTTAATTGGTGAAGCTAATGGAATATGTTGATACATATATGTACCTAGATCCTGATCTGAATGTAATATGTCTTACACTTGTGTAATGATTTGATACTTAATGAAATACTAATGGTTGGTTGTGTTTATTATGTTTAATATTTCATTAATGAATTGTTTAACGTATATTGACTTTACAGGTTTATAATTGTTTAATGTTATATCTATTTATATTATGTATTGATA
>BJCM01081778.1:0-12668 GCA_018326385.1 Flaveria bidentis | reverse complement strand
TATCAAAAGATTATGCATTCGGGCATATGCATATTAAACGTATATAATATATATATAGGGTTAGTCAAATAATGAATAACAAATAAGATATTTTATTAATTTTGCCCAACCTTTATTTTTAAGGGTTGTCACATCTTCAGAACTTCAATAATTTTAGCAATCTAACCATGAAATCTCATCAAAATCAATATGAATCTATCAACTACAATTCTGATACCAATTGTGTGTTCCTGATATGAACGGAAACAATGAGCATGGATCTTAGGATTCATATTGATATGTAAGGCCCTGTTTCCGGGACGTTTATAGTTGGTCAATCATCACACAGTAAACATATATTTTCATTAACTTAAATAAAACTTTCCAGCGGAAACATTAAAATATCCTTTCATTTCGAAATAAATGCTTTTGCAAGTTAATACAACATTTGTTACAAAATATCGTTTATTCGCATTACAATGCAAAAACATTAAACCAAAAGAATGCAATCCAAAAAGAGCCGAGTAGCCGCCCATGCCATCCTCAGTAACCATTACCTGCCAACTGGAAACACATAAAAGTCAGCATTGCTGAGTGAGTTCTAGTTTTATAAATAAACATACTTTATCATTCGTTTAAAACTGTCCTTTACTTCCTTCAATTCATACCAGACTTAGAACGTGATCACACATCGTACGTACACATAGATAATAGTTATTATCTTCATCATCGTTCATTTCGTATATTTATTATCTTTCGTTTTCATCTAGGTCCTGTCATGTGCTTAACCCCCCTCTGGAGCACCAAGCAATTCACCTAGGGTTAACCGACAAGGACCCCATACGTTTGGTCAATCACAAAGATTGAACCCCTGTGTGCATCCTCATGGTGTATTTAACCCGCACACAGTTGAGCTGACAACCCCTCATTGGGTGTGAACCCTCATTCATTTGCTTAATCACACGGATTAAGCCCCAGTGTGCATCCTCATGGGGTAGCTAACTTGCACACGGTTGAGTTAACACTTCGCATTAACTGTGAACCTCCATACATTTTCTTGCAAGCCTTTCTTACGTTCGTTCATTCATTAATGCAGGCATTCTTCATTTTGTTCCTCTTTTCATTATCTTTTACTTTACATTACATAATACTTTTCATTTCATTCACTAACATTCAACGTAAAGCCACGGAAAATAATCACACATTATTGGGAACATCAACATAAACATACAAACATCACCATACATGGCACCATCATACATACATAACATACATCATACATACCATCATGCATAAACATACAACATCATACATCACCATTCATGCCCGTCATAATGTCCATGACCTCAAAAGTCAGCTTATATGAACCTCCAGGAACCTCACAAGTCAAAACCTACATCTGCACTTTCCCCTGAAAGTCGTAAAGTAAACTATGTTCTTTCGGGCGTACGAGCATCCTTCAGTGGCACGGCCTCCCAGTCGACTGAACACTTAGGCGAATGAACATCAGGCGAATAGACCCTATGCGAATGGACCCTATGCGAATGGACCCTATGCGGATGATCACTAGGTGTGAATAAACGCTATGCGGACGAGCACCTAGGCGTATGGACCTCAGTCGCATGACTCCCATGCGAATGAAACTCAGTCGCACGACTCACATGCGTATGGACCCAGTCGCACGACTCACATGCATATGGACCTCAGTCGCATGGCACCCATGCGCATGGACTTCACATGCCTTTCAGTCGCATGACCTCCAGTCGCATGCCATTCGGTCGCATAGCCCTAGCTGGGTGCAGAATGCAGTTCTTCCCGAACCTAATCTGCAATTTTCAGTCTCCAAACCCTCTCAAACCTGTTCTAAGCTCAAATCAACCATCCAAAACCTTACAAACACATACCACAACACCATTCAAGCACACACAAGCCTGAAATCAAACCCCACTCGAATCACACACAAACACATACACACGGATTCAACACACACACTACAAAATCGGATTTTATTATGTGCTCCAGCCCTAAATCAGTTGAAAACATGCAAAAGAGGGGTCCAAGAACTCACACAAACAACCCCGTCGAGTAGAGCTTCAATCCAACTCGCTACACCTCAACTTTCACGCCCGAATCCACGAAACCGAAGCTCGAAACCTCTTTTCTCCCTCTCTTCTCTCTATGGCTGAAAATTCTAAGTGTGGGGGAGGAGAATGGGCTGCCGTACTCTCTTAATCCCCCACTCTTCCAAACCTTCTTCCGTTTCAGCAAGTTTGGTCCCTCGACTTTGGACTTTATTACTTTTTCTTCTTTTCGTCGGCTTCAAAGAAAATAACCGGGTGTTACAAGTCCACCCCCCTTATATAGGTTTCGTCCCTGAAACTTGTTATTCCTCAAACAAAAATGGGTAATGCTGCCTCATTTCTTCCTCAGTATCCCACGTAGACTCAGATCCCTTTTTGTGCCTCCACTGTACACGCACAAGTGGTACCACTTTATTCCTCAATATCTTCTCTTTACGGTCGATGATCGCCACTGGTTGCTCCACATAATTGAGTTGTTCATCTACCTCGATATCCTCCAGTGGAACAAACATATCTTTGTCTACCAAACATTTCCTCAGATGAGATACGTGGAATGTCGGGTGAATTCAACTTAACACCTCTGGTAAAAATAGTCTATAGGCCACCTCTCCTACTCGTGTAATGATTCGGAAAGGGCCTATGTACCTTGGGCTTAACTTGCCCCGCTTTCTGAACTGAATAATGCCCTTCCAAGGTAAGACTTTCAGCATAACTCTATCACCCACCTGGAACTCAATCGGTCTAAGTCATTTGTCAGCATACGACTTCTGTCTATCTTTAGCTGCCTTCATGAAGGCCTTGATCCTTTCCAGCTTCTCAGTCGCAGCCACTATCACCTCGATGCTTCCTAATTCTTTCTGACCAATATCACCCCAACACACGGGTGTTCAGCATCTCCTACCGTATAGCATCTCATAAAGAAGCATACCAATGCTGGCATGATAATTGTTGTTATATGAGAACTCAACTAACGGTAAGTGGTCATCCCAACTTCCTCTAAAATCAATAACACATGCCCGAAGCATATCCTCCAGCATCTGAATGGTCCTTTATGACTGACCATCAGTTTGAGGATGATAAGACGTGCTAATGTGTAACCTCGTCCCCATGGCATCATGGAATTTCTTCCAAAATTTAGATGTAAACCGAGTGTCACGATCAGACACGATAGAAACCGGTACACCATGACGAGTTACAATCTCTTTAATGAATAGATACGCCAACCTCTCGGATGAATATGTCTCGTGGATTGGTATAAAGTGAGCACTCTTCGTCAAACGATCAACTATCACCCATAGCATCATACCCTTTCGGAGTACGTGGTAGCTTCGTAATGAAATCCATGGTGATATGTTCCCACTTCCACTATGGTATATCCAACGGTTGGATCTTTCCATACGGCTTTTGGTGCTCAGCCTTCACTTGCAAACAAGTAAGGCATTTACTCACATAACCCACTACATCACGCTTCATACCCAGCCACCAATAATCTTTCTTCATGTCTTGATACATCTTTGTGGCACCAGGATAAATGGAGTATCGATTCTTGTGAGCTTCATCCATGACCTTCACACGTAGATCCCCAAAACAAGGAATCCACACACGTCCGAATCGGGTTCCAAGATCGAGTGTGTTTTCACCCAACTCTGCGACCAGGCCTCTCATTCTTTTAGAGTTAAGATGATCTTCTTTCAATGCCTCATCTTGAAGCTCTTTGACTTTCTTCATCACATCTGAGGTCATGATTAACTGATAATCTTTCACCCGAATCGGCTCGGGTCTCTCCTTTCGGCTCAGGGCATCCGCCACTATGTTGGCTTTGCCCGGATGGTAATGGATCTTGCAATCATAGTCTTTTATGAGCTCCAACCATCTACTCTACATCATGTTCAAGTCCTTCTACGCGAAGAAGCACTTCAAGCTCTTGTGGTCGGTGAATATAGTGCACTTCGTCCAGTATAAATAGTGCCTTCAAATCTTCAACGCGAAGACCACAACTGCTAGCTCCAAGTCATGGGTAGGGTAGTTAACCTCATGAACTTTCAACTGTCGGGATGCATAGGCTATAACTTTTCCCCTCTGCATTAACACACACCCCAACCCCGAGTAGGAAGCATCAGAATAAACCACCAGATCTTCACTTCCATCGGGTAACGAAAAAACAGGAGCTTGAGTCAACCTCGCCTTTAACTCCTCGAACACCTTCTCTTGAGCTGGACCCCATACAAACTTTACATCCTTACGAGTCAACTTGGTTAGTGGAGAGGCGATCTTAGAGAAGTCTTGTATGAATCTTCTGTAATACCCCACCAAACCCAAGAAACTACGAATCTCGGATGGTGTCTTTGGAGACTTCCATTGCATCACCGCCTCAACCTTTGTTGGGTCCACCATAATCCCATCGGGATTCACCACGTGACCCAAGAACTGAACTTCGCGCAACCAAAATACGCACTTAGAGAACTTGGCGTACAACTTCTCCTTTCTTAACATCTCCAAAACCTCCCGAATGTGACCGGCATGCTCTATCTTGCTCTTCGAATTAATCAGGATATCATCAAAAAACACAATCACTGATTTATCCGACATCGGCCGACACACTCGATTCATCAGATCCATAAAAGCAGCTGGCGCGTTAGTCAAACCAAATGACATAACGAGGAACTCGTAGTGACCATAACACATGCAAAAAGCTGTTTTAGGAATATCCTGTTCCTTCACCTTTAGCTGATGGTAGCCAGATCAAAGATCTATCCTTGAAAACCAACTGGCACCTTGAAGTTGATCAAACAAATCATCAATCCTCGGTAACGGGTACCGATTCTTCACCGTCAACTTGTTCAGTTCACGGTAGTCTATACACATCCTCATGCTACCGTCTTTCTTCTTTACAAATAAGACCAGAGCACCCCAAGGAGATATACTCGGCCTAATAAACCCGTTGTCGAGCAACTCCTGTAGTTGTTCCATCAACTCTTTCATCTCTGTCGGAGGTAATCGATACGGTGCCTTAGCAACAGGTTGGGCACCCGGTATCAAGTCAATCTGGAACTCGATCTCCCGGTCAGGTGGCACTCCTAGTAAGTCTTCGGGAAACATATCTGGAAAGTCACACACAATCGGTACATCAGATAGTTGTGGTGTTGGTCAATCCAGATCCTTTACATAGGCCAAATAGGCGTTACATCCGCGCCTCATGCACTTTCCCGCCACCGCCATTGAAATTACCTTCGGAATCGTAGTAACCCGATCACCATAAACTGTCACCGAACTACCGTCGGGTGCTGTCAAACCAATCATCTTCGTGGGACACATAATGTTCAGCTCATAATCCGCTAACCAATCCATCCCAAGAACCAAATCGAAACCACCTAAGGCCATCACGAATGGTCTAACCAGAAATTTGTGACCTTCTAATTCCATGTCACAACCCTCTAACATCTTAGAGATTCCGGTAGACTTACCTATGGCAGTTTCTACATCAAAGGGCGCATCAACACATCTACTACTAACAAGCAGCTTAGCACAGAAAGCAACAGAAATAAAACTTTTACTAGCACTAGAATCGAATAACATAGAAGCTAAAGTTTGGTTCACTAGAAACCTACCGAACACAACATCAGGGTCCGTCCTAGCCTCCTCCTGTGTCATCGTGAATGCCCTGGCGCTCGCCCTCGGTCCTTCACTTCTCGTCTACTTCACCACAGAACCCTCAGCCCTCGGCTTCTTACAATCCTTACTCGTGTGACCACTTTCCCCACAGTTGAAACACCTCATAGCCCACAATCTCTAGCCATATGACTAGGCTTCCCGCACTTCAAGCAGACATTCAACCCCCATCTACACTCAACACTGTGCTCCTTCCCACATTTGCCATACTTCTTCGATCCCGTACTCGGTGTGACCACACGGCGATAATCCACCCATGCCTTCTTGTAACCCGTCGAGGCATCACCCCGACCAAACCTCTTCCCATTCCAGTTCCAATCACCACCACCCTTCTTGTTCACCTTAGCCACCACCACCTCTCACTCGTCATACAATGTTCCTACCAAATCAACTGCCGACCTAAACGTGCTCAGTCGGGCAGTGATCATGTGCCTGCGGATATCCGTCGGCAAACCCTGAATATACCTCTTGCTTTTTCGTGACAAGGGTTTCACTTGGTCCCACACCAGACGTGCCATCTCATTGAACTTGGTGGGGTACTGTTGATGTGCCATCATCCCCGCCTCCAACTGCAGGAACTCTCTCTCAACCTTATTCATATCCCTATGAGGACAAAACTCGTCAATCACCAGCCTCTTCAACTCCGGCCACCTCATTCTTCTAATAACCCGGCTACCCTCAGCTTGGACAATATTGTCCCACCAACACAAAGTCGAGTCCACGAATGAGTGGGCGGAAAACTTCACCTTTTGGTCTTCTCGGCACTCGCTAATATTCAGAACAACTTCCATTTCTCTCACCCATCGGTGAGCAGCAACATTAGTGCCATTACCATCAAAAGTAGGGGGCTTACACCTTTGAAATGCCCCGTAGTTACAGCCTCGTGTCGCCTCAGGCACAGGATCTTCTTCTTCCTCTTCATCATCGGAGAGAACGGTTTCAGGATCCGGTTGCTCTCGTCCTCCCGAAGACCGGTTTCTCTCCTTTCTTTCTCCTTCTCGTACAGCCTTATAACTTCGGTAACCACAAACGGTAAGATTGTCTGTATGACCTGATGAACTTCTTCCACAACCGCCCTTTTACTGAGGCTCTCAGATTGGCGCTCTCATCGCCACCCTCCGGATAAGAGGTCTCGGGTTCTTCATGAACCACCTTTTCGACTCTAGGCCTTCCTCTTTTGGGTCGCGGTTCGGCACCATGACCTCCACCACGTGAAGCTTTGAAGATCTACCACCGGCCATCCACACACACACTGAAAGATTCAAACACCAACACGGTCATTGAAGGGAACAACTCAGTTTATGTCAAGTATAGTAAGTCCCTAATTACAGTGGCCAGTTGTGATTAGCCACTTACTTTACTCTTCATACCCCAAGCATTACCTGTCCTAACTACATCAGTATCTAAATATACATATAGCACATAAACCACATAACATGCGCATGTAATACCGGTTAACATTTAAGAAAATACCTGATGGCATGCAACTACTCAGACTGGCATCCCTTCCCTTTCCGTCCCATTTTCAGTTTAAGTTAAGGTTTCTTTTGAAAATTTACCCGTTTCACTTAAACTTTGGCTCTGATTCCAACTTGTAAGGCCCCGTTACGGGACACTTACAGCTAATCAATCATCGCACAATAAACATATATTTTCATTAACTTATATAAAACATTGCAGCGGAAATATTAAAGTAACCTTTCATTTCGAAATAAATGCTTTTGCAAGTTAATACAACATTCGTTACAAAACATCGTTTGTTTGTTGTCACACCCCAACCTTGACGGCGAAATCGTCGGGATGTGAGGGTTAAGATTGTTCACAGCCACATAACGATATATTTAAATGTAAATATTAAAATTATAAGTTTCAAAAGGCATTACAAACATAAGTCTCAAATATGAAATAAGTTCAAACATAACATAAAAAAACATAATTCTTTTATTCCATTAACTAGGTCCAAATCCTAGATTATTACAAGCTTCAAAAGATCACTTTAAACTTAGGCTGACCTGAAACATGATAAAAATAAAAGGTCAACTAAAAATAGTTGGTGAGTTTCCAAGGTTTTCATACATAATATGATAAGTTTACAATTAGCAATTCATGTTATATGTTATAAGTTAGTAAGGTTATAGAACACATATTGTTACAACCAAACCTCAACTTGATTACAAGTATATATGATTGGTTAAGTGTATTTGGTTCCCATGATGAACAAGCATACGTCATTAGGAGCCGGCAATACCTCGGCTTTAGCACCAAATAGGCTTGTCAGGCCCAAAGATCTAAGACGTCGCCAGGCTAGCAATAGTTAATGATTGTAATCAAACTATGTATCTCATATAATCACTTACAATACACAAATAACCATGACAAAATATTAAGGTGAATTGCAAGTGCTTTACAAGTTTCAAACGTTTATAAGTGTATGATATATAAGTATCATGTTTCACCCCAAAATAGTGTGAAAAACATAAAAAAAGGGGCAAGGAAACTCACTTGATCAATAAGTATGCAATGAAGATTAATAAAAATAATAATAAACGTCGTTCCAAGTTGTATCGTCACAAGACACCTAATATATTTAAGCACAAGATTAAAGTCTTATATTAAGTTCAATGAATTATTATAAGCTAGGGTTCTATTTGAGGTTTGGGGTTTTGTCATTTATATTTAACAAACGATTCCAATTATATTTTCGTGGAAACGATTTATTTATATTATAAAATATGGGACAAGAATAACATTTATAAAAATTTAGTATTATTCATAAAGTTTAATTAAGGTTTTGTAATTAAATAAAAATGAACACGATTAAATCAACAACTTAAATAAACAATGGTTAAAAAAATAAACTAGTATTTTAAGTCTAAATTTTACAAAATATATATTAACTATAAGATTCACTTAGAATTTTAAATAAAATATAAGGATATTTTTATAAATAAATTACAGAAAAATATCTAAATGGTTTAAAATACACGAAATTTATAAAATGATTTTTTATAATTCTTAGAATTTTTTATATGTTTTAAAATTTTTAGAAGTTCCCTAAAAAAATAATGGAGGTCCCCAGGTTCGAACCCGGGACCTCTAGCATGGGATGTGTGATTGTGACCAGTAAACCAAGGCTCTCGGTCGCGATACAACACGGGTTTTAATTCTTAATACCAAGTTAACAAAAACCCCCAAATAACATATGAACCCTAGAATCGTTTAATTCCAAATCGATCCCCAATTCGATTATGATCATGAAATTAACCTTGGGGCTTTTAATCCCCAAGTAAAACCGAGCAGATCCATGTATTTGTTTACCCAATTTGAGATCGGACGTTTGCGAACACTTAGAGCTTGATCGATGTTCAAACGATGATGCCAATTAAATTCGTTGCACAGGAAGCTTGTAATGATCTTGAAGATGAAAAAACCTCAATCAATTTGGATTAAGAGAGCTCAGAAGGTTGGTTTCACTAAGGTTGCAGGTTACGGGGAGTCGTGAGAGTAATTTGGATTGTTTAAGTGTGATTCAGGTAAAATTATGTTGCGCAGGAGTTTAGGTACGATTAAACGATCATGTAGGTGCAATTAATTCAATTATTATTGTGTTTTAGATATTGAGTGGCTCGGTGATTATAGATTGTCCGTTACTCGATCGATTGTGTTTATAACCAGCGTTTAAATGCGTTTAAAGTTCATAACGGGTTTCGAATCATGATAACGAAGCGATTGGGATGATTTGGGTAACAAACAGTGATGTTTAGTGGGTCTTGGGACCTCGTCGGCGCTGCGCCGGGCTTGGCCGGCCAGCGGCTTGAAAAACGGGGAGAGGGGTGTTTTGGTTTAAAAATTTACAATTTAGCCCCTTAGGTTTTAAGTTTTGTTATTTTATGCACAAAACTTTCTTTTAAAGTTCCAAAGTTAACGAAACCACCCCCAAACTTCATTCTTGACTCGATTACTCTTACAACTTATTATTATTATTATTATTATTATTATTATTATCATTATTATTATTATTATTATTATTATCACTTATTTCGGTTATTGTTATTAATATTATTATCATTAATATAACTTTTTATTATTGGCAATATTATTAATATCAAAATAATTAATATTATTTAATTTAATTAAAAAAAATTATTATGAATTAAAACTTAATGCAAATGAAAAAGAATAAGCATACATAACACTTAAGTTCCATAATTGACAATAATAACCCTTGTAAGAATAAACAAAGTTAACTTTCTATTAACGGAGGAATACGAGATGTTACATTCACATTACAATGCAAAAACATCAAACCAAAAGAATGCCATCCAAAAAGAGCCGAGTAGCCGCCCCCGCCATCCTCAGCAGCCATTACCTACCAACTGGAAACACATAAAAGTCGGCGTTGCTAAGTGAGTTCTAGTTTTATAAATAAACATACTTTATCATTCGTTTAAAACCGTCCTTTACTTCCTTCAAATCATACCAGACTTAAAACGTGATCACACATCATACGTACACATAAATAGTAGTTATTATCTTCATCATCGTTCAAGTTGGACATTTATTATCTTTCGTGTTCATCTAGGTCCTGTCATGTGCTTAACCCCACTCTAGAGCACCAAACAATTCATCTAGGGTTAAGCGACAAGGACCCCATACGTTTGGTCAATCACAAAGATTGAACCCTTATGTGCATCCTCATGGGGTACTTAACCCATACATAGTTGAGCTGACAACCCCTTATTGGGTGTGAACCTCCATACATTTGATTAATCACACGGATTAAGCCCAAGTGTGCATCCTCATGGGGTAGCTAACCCGCACACGGTTGAGCTAACACTCCGCATTGAGTGTGAACCTCCATACATTTGCTTGCAAGCCTTTCTTACGTTCGTTAATTCATTAATGCATGCATTCTTCATTTCGTTCCTCTTTTTATTATCTTTCACTTTACGTTACATAATAATTTCCATTTCATTCATTAACATTCAACGTAAAGCCACGGAAAATAATTACACAAAATAAGGAACATCAACATAAACATACAAACATCGCCATATATGACACCATCATACATACATAACATACATCATACATACCATCATGCATAAACATACAATATCATACATCATCATTTATGCCCATCATAACGTCTATGACCTCAAAAGTCAGCTTATATGAACCTCCGGGAATCTCCCAAGTCAAAACCTACATCTGTATTTTCCCCCAAAAGTCGGAAAATAAACTATGTTCTTTCGGGCGCACGAGCCCTATTTGGGCGTATGGGCACCCTTCAGTCGCATGGTCTCCGAACGACTGAACACTTAGGCGAATGAACATTAGGCGAATGGACCCTATGCGGATGATCACTAGGGGAGAATGAACGCTATGTGGATGAGCACCTAGGCATATGGACCTCAGTCGCATGACTCCCATGTGAATGAACGTCAGTCGCACGACTCACATGCGTATGGACCCTAGGCGCACGACTTGCATGCGTATGGACCTCAGTCGCATGGCACCCATGCGCATGGACTTCAGTCGCATGCCCTTCAGTCGCATGACCTCCAGTCGCATGCCATTCGGTCGCATAGCCCTAGCTGGGTGCAGAATTCAGTTCTCCCCGAACCTAATCTGCAATTTTCGGTCTCCAAACCCTTTCAAACCTGTTCTAAGCTCAAATCAAACCCTAGGTCCAACACCATCCGAAACCTTAGAAACACATACCACAACACCATTCAATCACACACAAGCCTGAAATCAAACCCCACTCGAATCACACACAAACACATACACACGGGTTCAACACACACACTTCAAAAACGGGTTTTACTATGTGCTCCAGCCCCAAATCAGTTGAAAACATGCAAAAGAGGGGTCCAAGAATTCACACAAGAAACCTCGTCGAGTAGAGCTTCAATCCAACCCGCTACACCTCAACTTTCACACCCGAATCCACGAAACCGAAGCTCGAAACCTCTTTTCTCCCTCTCTTCTCTCTATGTTTGAAAATTCTAGGTGTGGGGGAGGAGAATGGGCTGCTCTCCCTTCTTAATCCCACACTCTTCCAAACCTTCTCCCGTTTTGGCAAGTTTGGTCCCTCGACTTTGGACTTTATTTCTTTTTCTTCTTTTCGTCGGCTTCAAAGAAAAAAACCGGGTGTTACAAGTCCACCCCCCTTATATAGGTTTCGTCTCTAAAACCTGTTATTCCTCGAACAAACGTGGGTAATGCTGCCTCATTTCTTCCTCAGTCTCCCACGTAGACCCAGATCCTTTTCTGTTCCTCAATATCTTCCCTTATATAGGTTTCATCCCCAGAACCTTTTGTGAGTTTATAAAAATTATAGTTTTTATTCAAATGCTTAAATCTTGTCGTTTGAATTTAGTGGTCTCAGAATATTGTCATTTGAATCTATTTGATTACACTTAATTAAAACTGTTAATATTTTCCGTCAAACTTTCCCCACTTAAAGTTTATTTTAGTCCAAAGAATTACAATATAAAGAATCAACATGACGTGATGAGCTTAATGTGTTCACTCTCTTTAGATAATCACCATTACAATTTACTTCATCCATTTGATAAAACAAATCTAAAGGTAACCATCTAAAAATTACCCCTTTTAAACATACCCCACAAAAATATTAATAATTAATTAAGCAAGCTATATGGCACCAACTATTTAAATTATAATCATAATATATCAATCATCAAAGTTAAAGTAAAATGAACAATATTGTGAAGTCAGCTGGATCGGTAAACATCCGAGCATGTTCTTGACGGAAGGATAAACAACAGCACATACCAAAAGTCAAACAATAATACGAACTATAATTGAATGGTTTCTTTGATAAAACCTAAAGATTACAATCTCGTTACAACATAAGAATCAAGACTTTTGGCAAGGGGAAGATCGAGCATGATCTCCCCTCTCATCCGG
>BJCM01081759.1:0-12223 GCA_018326385.1 Flaveria bidentis | reverse complement strand
GGGGGGGGGGGGGGGGTGATTGTGATACCCTACATATATCCCACATCGGCGGTGGACATGAGAGATTCCTGATTCATAAGGAATATCCTGCCTTTATAATTAACAACATGTTTTGGGATTATTGGCTATGGATGAGAGTAGAACTCCAAAGTTAAGCGTGCTCAGGTGGCAACAATCCAGGGATGGGTGAACTCATTGGGAAGTTTTCACACAGGCAACCAAAAACAAATCTGTGAGCTTCTCGTGGGCAAAACGGATAATATTGTTGGTGTGAGGGGTCGGGTGTTACATTAAGCATTTAGGATACATGTTGTGGATATATAAATAACCTATTCCTATTGGTGTTGATCCACCAAAATTCATCTTGTATTCATAGTTAATAAAAGCTCAACTTGACAAGTCATCTTTAGTAACCTAATTGGCGTATTTCATTCACTAGCATACAATTCTTAGATTTACAAGTATGAACTTGTATTAGTCAAAATAACTTCATTGATTTCTATACTAACTTGATTACAAGAATCAATATTTAATAATCAAGCTCAAATCTTTCACACATATCATTTACTTATACATAATCACATACAACAACATATGAGTCAACATGAATTCCATGTAAGTGTAGTCCACAATCGCAGTAGAGAGAATCAAAACCTAAGGGAACTAATTGATATGTAATTGACAAGTATTATGAAAAACCTTATAATGTTTTATGTTAAATATGTACATGATGAATGTGTTTCACTAACTCAGTGATGAAGACATGAGAAGAGGAAAAACCATTGGAGATAGAAAAAAAGAGGAAAAACAACACAAATTCAGGTAATAGTCTTCTTTAGATTTGAGTTTTGTTAGAAATAAGGTTTTTGGATAAAACAATAATTTCTACTTTAAAACCAAGTTTTCAACATGTTAATCTAGCTTAAAACCATAAATGTAACTTCATGAAACATAAGCAAATGATTTGGACGTAAAAGGTTAGGATGTTATGCTAAAATCAGTAAATGGCGATTAACATTCATCCAATGACACTTCCATGAAACAAGCGACACTTGACATATTGAGGTTGGTTATAACATGAATCCTAAGGTCAGTCAATGATTGACCGACTACACTCATGATGATGATATTAATGAGTGGCGACAATTAGGTCAACAGTAAAAAGTCTTAAAGCAAGTAAGGTAATAGTGTTTAATGACGCATTGCACACGCCTGCAAATGCAGGTTTTTACCACTATACCAAGCTATGGTCTATAAAATATAAACATACAAACTACAACATGATAAAAACACATTGCATAGTTGTACTCCATGCAAGTTCAGATGTACCGGCCATTCAAGTCAGGGCACTATAGCCATCGACTTTCAAGGTTTTAATATATAGAGTACTTAGTTATCCAAACTACAAATAATTCTTATTTAACAAAAGACTAAAAATCCTATAACTTTGTTAGTCAGTAACTCCAACTCTCTCCAAGGGTTACAACATATGATTTCTTTTATGATATGTATATATTTTAAGACTAATTAACTAGTGGTCACACCAACAAATAGGATTGGTGGCAGGGCAAATCCTCTTGGAGCACCTAAGATTTAGAGGCAATGGTTCAAATCTTATAAAGAGAAACAAATTTCTCCGTTAAAGAAAACTAATGGTAACACCACATGCATGTTATAATCCTCATCCATAGTATTTATTAACGTAAATATTGTAATTTGAGATGTTATAGTGTTGGAATGTGTGTGGGTACAGGTATGTGCAATTATTGGTATGTATTAGCCAAACTAATGTGAAAAACTATTTACCCAAAATAATGTTCTTTCAAAAAATATTTTACCAAACTAGTGTGTGTTAAAAAAAACTTTCATCAAAATCTCCTCTCCATTAATGTTCATTTATCATGTTCTGTTACTCAATCTAGCATCATATTTAATACTATGTTAAAACTCATGTATTACATGGGTTAAAAAAATAAAACATGTCAAAACCATTAGTTTTATAAATATATTATTTTCTTGATATTATTAGTCATTGCTGAGATAAAAATATAATCAATATCTAAAAATTATAACAAATAATAAAATTAGAAATTATAACGTTAAAGATAAAATATGTTTGAAAACATATAATTTATTATATATTAATTAATTAATAAAATAAAAATATTTATATTTGAGATATTTGATAGTTCAATTTTACTTATTTATATATATATATATACTAATTGCCAACTTTCTTGTGCATTATGGGTTGTACAACATGCTTTGAGGATTGTAACCAACTTTTGTCTTAATTCTTTTTTATCTTTAATTTTTTTATTTTAACCCGACACTTTTACATCCTGAACAATTTAGCCTAAAATTTTTTTACTTTTAACTTTGGTCCCTATACTTTTTATATTAAAAAAATATTTTACATTTCAGTGTATATTTTGCGATTTAACATGACGTAGTGTGCATGTGTACTTCAACGCTTTTACATAATTTTTTTCCGTTTAACGGTCCCGTTGCAACATGTTGGTACCAGATCATCTTAGTTATTGTTTTATATGTTTTTTATTACGCTTAACTATGACAGCCCTAAAAATTAAGGTTAGGCAAGCTAATACCTTAAAATTTTCAATAAATCTATACTTATATACTTTATTAAGAGATCATAACTTTTATTTGACTAAGACTTTATGAATGTTATGTGTTTAGTTGATTATGCACATATATGTGCATGCATGCACCCATACATAAATATTTACGTATGCATGTATATGAAATTGTGACCAAGATTATATAGTTAATTACTTGATTGAGTGATGCTTTCATCTAAGTATGTAATGAACTAAGATTTAAAACTTCATCAAACATTATCAAATAAGTTAACTTTTAGAAAGTTGATAACAAAACTAAAACCAAACTAATCATAAAACACTTAAACACCAAACTAATATACAAACCTAACTAAAGAACTCGAATCATTAGGATATCAATAACCTAAACTAACCTACTTGTTCTCGGCTTATTAAGAGTTAACAAAACAAGTTTAGCAATCCTTAACAAGATTAAAACTAATCTAATGACTAAGTCAAAGAATGGACACCTAGCACAACCTAGACACCAAGCAACACCCTAAACCCGCCACCTAACCCTAAACAGTCGACTAAGCTCTCCTAAGACCACCACCTCACCACCTTAACACTAGAGGTTATCATGGTTGGCTCCACTACATGAATTCTCGATCGAAGGGTTCCACACAACCACCACTCTATCAAACACCAACCCATCTCTACTCCCTTGTTCTCTCTCTGTTTTACACATCCACAAGCACACCACCATAACCACAAGTCACTACACTGCAACCATCTCTCTGTTTCTAAGCCACTAACACTCTCTTCCTATCGTTTTTCAAATCACCTACTCCAACCATTTCATCATCATCATTCTTAACCATCACCATCTTGGACTCAACCTCAAGTACTTAAGATCAAGCACCAAGGAGACCACCTCAACCGGATCATCAAGAAACCAATCCTTTAGTTTATTCCTTTAAGAAAGGTTAGATTTCAAAAGTCTATCATTAACAAACTTTAAGAGTTTATATGTGTTTAATAAACTCATATAATCTAACTCTTAGAAATTAAATCATCAAGAATATTCATGAGAAATCACACAACATCTAATTTTCCTCTAAAAATCAATAAGAATAGAGGTTTCAAAACTTGAAAGCTCTTTATAAACAAAGGTTTTAACAAAAAGGTTACAAATAAAAGGATAAAAATCCTAATATTCTTGATGAATGAGATTAAATACTTAAATAACTATGATTATGGGAATAAAAATTAGAAACTTTTTAGAAAATATTAGAAATAGAATTCTGTAAATTTTGGTGTAATAATAACAAGTAAATTAATATATATAATTTATTCAAGGTAATAAAAGGAAATTATCATATGGAAGCTCCGAACCTAGTAACAATCTGAAAAAATTATATGATGGTCTTTATATTTTATAGGAAATTTTGAATAAATTTCATAATTTAATTTGTAGGTACGACTGAGTTTTATAGTTTAGAACATTCTGTAATTAGAAAATAAGAAGAAATAGAAAAAGATTAGTTAAATTATGAAAAATTTGCATAAAATATGATATCCTGAATATCACAGTATGTGTGAAATTCGGAATTTTTAGAGATGTTTGACTATTTATGAGAATTTATGTAAAAATGGTAAAAATAATAGAAAATTGACTATTTTGAGTTAATAAACTAAAATTTTATGGAATAATATAGATATCATATTATTGATTCTGGTAAATTTTAGTGAAATTAGAAAGTCTGTAGATCATTCTGCTGATTTATTTTAATTTTGTAAACATTCTAAAAATTTATCTATAAATAATCATTAGTTGATATTTTTACATATTAATTTGGATTGTTGGATGTTTCTGCTATCAAAACTTGGTAATATATGGATAATTGTAACTAGTGTTTTAAAATTTTTATTTATAAGTGCTAAAAGTTTTAAAGAAATATTCTAACATATAAATATTTATAGGATTTTTGATGGAATAAATATGAGATTCATAGCACCAATTTTTTTACATTTATAAGTTTTGGGGGAAAAGCATACTATTTTATAATTGATGCTATTGTAAAATAAGATTTTTTGAGATTACTATCATTATGCTTTATGCTACAACCATTAATTTGTATGAGGAACTGTCTAGTAATATAGGTAACGCTACTTAAGAAAATGTTTCATGCAACAACATGATGAATATTGTGATGTTATATAATTTGATTTTATGATTTGTATTTGTAATAGTTATAAATTACCTGGCTTATAGGTTTGGTTGTAATCTTATTTCCATCAATGTATTTTGTTTAGTAATTAAATTTATGTTCTCACCAACATTATGTTGACTATTTTGTGTATACTTTTTTAGGTATTCAAAATGACTAACAGTATAATGCTTTCGTTTGATGTATACAATAGATGGGACGAGGTGATGGGAAGAACTTGTGTTAGGTTAACTCTAAACATGTATGATCTTAGTTTGACTGTGAATGCTCACTTCTACTACTACTGAAGATTTTGTAGTTAACAAAAACTTTTTGTAATAGGGTTATGTTAGATTTTGAAAAGTTTAGTTGTGATGTAACCCAAACTCATAATTATCTATATTATTGTTATGATATATCACCTATTATTTGTTGCATTTACTTTGTAATCAATGTGTTTTGAGCTAAAAAGTCACACCCAACCCTTTCACGCTTCCGTCGGGATATGACACTAACGGTGGCGTGTTCTTGGTTCTATGTTTTGGTTGGTGGTTGCTAACGGTGGTGTGTCTTTGGTGCTTTTCGGCAAGATTTTACGCCCCCCGCTGCAACACGAGGGGCTTAATACTAGTTTAAAATAATTATTATTTAATATGATAGAGATAAAAAATATAAATATAGATATATTTGTTTTAACATATTTTAGTAAAGGAAAGTTAAATTGATTGTTGTTATAATTTTCGTATTTATTATGAGAGAGAAACATAAAATAATTTTTTTGATATGCTAAAATAATGATACATGTCATTTAATGTGCTAGAATGGTGACACATGGTTTAAAAAACCTTCCTTTATTATATGTTATAGATTATAGATGTTAGTCGAAGAATTCCGCCATCAAATTCTCCCATAGTTAAAATTGGGAATTTAATTTGTATAGTAGTTTGTCAACCGATACAATCCACTTCCGTTTGTGATGCTTGTATTTTGCATAATTATCCCCCACGAAAGTTTGGAGTTTTTTCTCAAAATGGTGTATGTGAGAAAATTATTTACTAAAATGGTGTAGTTAGAAAATTATTTACCAAACTAGTGTAGTTTTAAAGCTTTATTGATCCTCTCTCGTATTTTCATTGGGTATTTTACTAGAGGTTTTGTAATGTTTTTAATTTTTTAGGATTATATCTTTAATTTTTAGATTGAATGTTTATAAATTATATCTTTTTTAAAGTTTATTTTAAATTCTTTAAGAAATAATTTTTAAATTATTTTATCTTTATATATAAGCAATATCGGTTTGTAATAACTACTTTTTCAAATTTTAGTAAAGTTTGTTTTGAGTAAATTTGTAGCAAATTGATTCAAGATATCAAAACATATATAAAAAAGAGTGTGTCGCACATGTATATCTGAAAACTAAAATACAAAAAAGTTGTTGTAGAAAGTAAGCATTAAAATCCAAAATTGTATTTTAAATATATAAATATATATCATATTTCACCCGACTTGGTTTTAAGTAAAGTTTGTTTTGAAAAATTTTATAACAAAACGTACAAATAAAATACCATATATGTCATAACGGTATATTCGAAACATTGACTAAAATTCTAAAACCAACAATTCTAGGTTGATGTTGTTCTGAGATCCGATATCAATGAGAACTTTACAAAGTTAGTTTTAAAATTGTTTGCGTATGGTGTGTCTTGATTTTAGAAATTCATTTTCAATTTTTAAGGTTATCATGGCTTGACAGAGCTACATTAAAACAATTATTGGCCATGCTACCAATACATTTCAAATATGAAAAATAATGAAATCATTTTGGTATTAATGATACAACAGAAACCGCAAACAAAATGATAAATGAAATATCACATTAATATATAGGTATTGATCTAATCACCTAATTGAGTTGGTTTTAGATTTTTAGTCTTGCCTGTAAAGTTGTTTTTCATACATGTCACAACCGTGTATTCTTTAAAAATATAAAATATATATTGAAACATTTATTTGTACGTTATGTTATAATTTTTATTTAAAGCAAACTTTATTCAAAATCGAGTTTTGGATTTTAATGCTTACTTTCTACAACAAACAACTTTTTGTTTTTTAGTTTCTGGATATACATGTGCGACACACACTTTTTTATATATATTTCGATATTTAGAAATGATTTGTCACAAATTTACTCAAAACAAACTTTTCAAAATCTTTGAAAAGGTAGTTACTACACTATCGATATTGCATATATATAAAGATTAAACAATATAAAAATTATATATTAAAGATTTTAAAATAAAGTTCAAAAAATATATAATTGATAAACATTCAATGTAAAAATTAAAGATATAATCCTAGGAGAATTAAAAAATAAAAAAAATCTAGTAAAGTACCCAATAAAATTAAAAAAGAGAATCAATAAAGTTTCAAAACTACATTAGTTTGGTAAATAATTTTCTAACTACACAATTTTAGTAAATAATTTTCTAAACCACACTATTATGGAGAAAAACACCGAAAGTTGCAACTCTACCTCAGTGATATCACGCTAAATAATGACAATCTTCATTTCCTTTAACTCAAGTTTCGTGGCTTTTTTGTTAAAACTATTGTCATTGTTGTAGTTCTCTCGCAATTAGAGATGTGTAACAAGCCAAGTCAATCGTACTATAATCATTGGCGGAGCATAGTTAAGACCGGGGTGGGGGGGCCGCCCCTCTCTTTTTTCGTCGGTAGTATTAAATTTTAGTCCCGTAGTGTAAATTTTAGGTTCGGTAATGTAAATTTTTATATAAAACTCAAGTTCGCTCCCTTAACAAAAATTATTTTCGCCCCCGCCCCCTTGCCAAAATTTTCAAGCTCCGTCACCGGCTATCATATTGTCTATTTACCTCTCACGGGGTCGTTCGTCCGGAAACATACAGTTTTGTTTTCACCTCCGGTTGTTTATTTAGACAAAATGTTTTCTAGTAATTAAAGAAGGTTTACATCCTTTTATATGAAAAGCTTCGCTCTCCACTTCATATATTTTTTTGTTCGAGTTTTCCTCTTACTCACCAATTTTTTTTTTGGGTTTTCTTATTATAATTTTTTAATTTAATGTTTTATAGAATTTCAAATACATATTATTTTGACGTGACTATTTTTATCTATATTTTGATGTAACTTTAATTCAATACAAAGCTATGCATCAAATTTTTATCTATATTTCGATGTAACTTTAATTCAATACAAAGCTATGCATCAATGTTCTGAAAATTTTATGTCTTTTTATTTTATTTCTTACAACTTTTAAAATATGATGTTTTATTAAATTCAAATCTATATGCGCTAATATTTGTTAATGTTTTTTTCCCTTCATTTGTTTGTTTCTATCAATGTTCCGACGTGAAATTTCTAACGATATTGTTTTTTACATAAAGTTTCAAATATCATCAAGAATCTCAGCATCACACAGATTTATGACAGTTTTATTTTTTTATATAAAATATATAATCTTGTCAATGATGCTTAGGTTTCATTTTTCTTGACAGAGGTGATCTTAGAGCTTTCGAATCTTATTTCTTATATTTGACCTTATAATTTTTAGTTAAAATACACAAATATCCATAAAAATTATTAATCATTTAAAAACTATCCACATCTTTTTTAATACACTTTACCCTAGTTAATTAAATAATTTTTTTTTATTTAAGTTTTTATATAGTTTCTTTTTTTCCACTCACAAAATGATATGGAATGTATGGAATGAATATAAAGGATGAATAATGATTTGTTAAATATATGAAATGTGAAAATTTAGTCCATATAATTTAGTCATATTTTAAAGAATGGAATGAAATGTTAAATTGCATAAAAGCCATAAGTTTTTCATCGAATTATATAAATATGATTAATATAAAGAATGCTTTATGAATACTATTAGGTTATATTCTCTTATTTTATAGTGTACGTTAGCACTTTTTCAATTTTTTCCATCCCATTTAGGCATGATCCACTTCTTAGTGGAACCTATCCGCAAATAAATAAATAAGTATATCTAAACTATTTTGAACTTATAACCATGTAATATGAATATTTCAATCAAACAAATCAAATTGCTTCACTAGGAACCAGGGTTAGTGGCAAACATACTTTAGCCTTTTTTTGTAGTTGCGGTTTTTGCGTTAGTAAATCCACCATTACTTAGAGGTACTTTAACATCTTAATTTTTAGTACAAGTGTACTAGGTAAATACTTAAATTTCATAACAATTAAAGGATGTTATATGTATTGTATAAAAGAGAAAGACCAAAGTATAATTAATTTAAACATAATGATGAAATTGAATTGGGGTTGTACGTGCTAGGAAGAGGTACAAATTATAAATGAACTACAAGCAATAGGAGATTTACAAACAAAAGTCAGAATGTGTTTCTTCAATAACCTATCAAATTCTTTAAATTTTTATTAGGATTCAACTGTCAAGTGATATTCTCGTTTTAAATTTCATTGACCCATATAATACCAAAATCCAATATAATTCTTTGATAAAAATAAGGGTCCTTAATTTTAGGGGGCCTAAGTCCAATACCTCACCAATTACGTTATAAAGCCGTCCCTAAACAAGATGGTTGTCAAGAGTATATCAATGGCAAGTAACAACGATGGTTGTGTGATTAGCATATATTTGCTAATGCTGTAATATCGCTTGGCGATGAGGTGATGCCCGTTGTGTCTTAGGGTTAAGCTCTAACGAAACACAAATGTCATATTGATGACGTATCTCCAACGCCTTCAAGTTAAGCTCTACAACCTTATAGGATGGTTGAGAGGATGGTAGCCTAGGAGGTGGTTCATTTTGCTATAGAACATCGCCAACATGCTCTCGAGGTAATAACTAATAACTACCATTGATTTATAATCATTAAAAAGTTATCAAACAGCCTATAAACTAAATAGTTATTAAGCTATCTAACTATAATTGTTTGTGGACGACTATTATAATTAGGCTATGTGTTGCCAGAACCGCGAACTTAGGCATGAGCCACATGGTCGCTCACCCTGGTTGCGCACACCGCAACCACAGGTGCGATCAGGGGCATAATTGCAAGGGTGTGAGGGAGGTCGCGAGGCGTGAGTGAGATCCCCCAATTACCTGATCCACAACATGTCAGACTACTTGATCAAAGGTTTCATCTAGTGCCCAATCAACATCTAGTTAACATCACATGCCGTAATATTACAGGATAACCCCTTCACAACACATAGCCTTGGAAGCATAAGTTATCTAGAGGGAGCTTAATTTGATGTCTAATCAACCTAGCCCAAAATATTCCAAATGATGAAACTATTGGCCCTTCATCGCTTATAACCATCAGCACAACAATGTTCGTACGACCAATGATAATACCATTTAGAGTAATTTCCCCTATCATTTTCCTCTCACGACTACAGCTCCGAGGTGAAAAACATAGTGTGTGTCATCTAGTCCTCGACTTTCCCTATCTGGTTCGTCAATTGCCATTCCCATTGTGCACCAATATTGGTGCCGAGTCGCAATAAGATCGATGGAATGAAGGTTTTGTCAGAAGTCGATGAACAGAAATGATGAATGACAATAGATGCAAGGCAATGATTGTCATGTTGCTAAGAACTTTGCCCCCTTCATTTTCTTGCAACAATTGTTTTTAATGGCTTTAATTGTTTAATATTCATAACTAACTAGGGGTTCTCTCTGTGGGTTGAGACATATTATTTTTTTTCATAAAATTTATGCCAATCATATGTAGCAATAAGCACGTCGAAGCGATATGAAGGGTCGGTCGGTCAAAGAAATAAAAAAGGAAGTCAGAAATTGAACCCATTGAAGTAGTTGATCCAACAATACCAAGTCGATTTTTTTTAATCTCATGTTCCTTGTGGCCTTTATCAATTGGTTTAATAGATCTTTTTTTTATAATTTTTTATCATCTAAAATTAAGTTAAACATATCTGATTTAAACAATATATATATTAAAAAAATAAGATTTGTAATTTTTCTCTCTATAGATAGAGTATAAACTTGACACACTTTGAAGATCATCTATCTTATTTTATTTTAATTTTATGATTAAAAATTAAAATAAATAACTTATTTCAATAGTTCTGATAGTTTTTTCAATAGAATTAAAAAAAAACAACTTATTCCAATATTTATAATAGTTCTAATATTTTTTCAATAGAATAAAAAGATAGTTACAAATTATGTAAAGATAGTTACAAATTATGTCTTTCGATTAATAATTGGTTTGAGTTGAGTTGCTAGTGAGTGTAAAGAATTAGGTTTAGCTAAGTAAATGTGTAAGAGAGAGAGAAATTAGTTTTCAATAGATATTTGAATTTTGAGTACCACATTCCATTGATTGATGTTTTAGTTGAAAAGACGAAAGTTTTGAAGCATCTAAATTTTTTAAAGATTTTGGGTTTAAGTATCACAAGAAATAAAAAAATCTAAAACGAAAGCTTAATTATGAGAGTAGTTTTATACTTCTTTAAAATCAAGGAGCAAGAACAACCATAAATACAGTTGATTCCAATTTTTTATTTTTGCTTCGGCAACTTTCACATGAACAGAGATTCTAGCGGGTTATGCTTTGAGCCCAAATTGGACTATTTTGGATGGGCTCATGGTTCTTGGGTTGATTCAGACATGTTTACATGTAGTAATACCATAGGCCCAATAACTTCTACTTTTGACCTCGTTAGCTTGCTCGACTTTGTTTTTAAACGAGTCAAGCTCAAGTCCACCCTAGCTCGGCTTAACTCGATCAGCTTGTTCACAACCATAACGAACACCCTAATTACATCATTACGTCCATTCAAAAGCTTATTTAATATATAGGTGTATATTAATTAGTAACAGATAAGTGTATTGCGCTCATTCTTGTGTTTTATTGTCACGTTAGCCAAATCATTTCTCGCTACTGCTTCACTTGGTGGGGGTGTGTCTTTTTCCATTCACATGAGTTTCATTGTCGCAACATTTTTACTTTTAAATGCTAATAATATTATCATAGTAAATTTTAGGGTTGGTTCTTGTGATTTTATCTAAATCTTGGATTTGCTCATTGATCTTTAAAAGTCGTAGATTCACATTCTTTAAGTTCTCTTTCCTTTTTAGTCCAAGTTCAACTTATTGTTAAATCCAATTGTTAATCAAAGAGTATTTATGTTTTTTTAGCTTTAACATGTTTGATTATTAGGGTTTATTCATCTCTCCTTTTTATGATCTGGAATCAATCGTCTGCTTTCACGTACGAGTTCTATCACACGCGTGCTTTTACGCATGAGAGGCACATCTATCAGCCTAAAAGTTCAAAAAAATGTCCCTGGTTTATAAAATCAAATCAATTGTTATCTAATATGATTTTCAGAACATACAAATTTCTATTATACCTCTCACACTCTCATATATATATATATATATATATA
>BJCM01081725.1:0-16706 GCA_018326385.1 Flaveria bidentis | reverse complement strand
AATGTTTGGTTGTGTTTATAATGTTTAATATTTCATTAATTAGTAGTTTAACGCTTATTGAATTGACTATATAGGTCTGTGGTTGTTTGAACTAATATCAGTAATGTAATGATGAATAAACTTATTCAAACTTAATAATATGAAGTTCTCATGCGAATGGCCCATGCTAATGGACCATACGCATGAACAACTTCATGCGAATGACTCAGTCGCACGACTGAACCAGGAGACTGGATCAGTCGCAAGAGTGTAACATGAGATTGACTCAATTGCACGACTGAACACTCAGTCGCACGAATGAATCAACCACATGGCTCAATCGCACGACTGAACCATGCTAATGGTTCAGTCGCCCGAATGAGCAACCCTAACCTATAAATACCACCTAATTCGTGGAAAAAAGGAAGAATGAAGAACACTTCGACTACATCCGTACCCTAGCCGTCCAGAGACCTCTAAGAACCTGTTCCAAGTTCATAGATCACAGTAATCGCCAATCAAATAGGATTCCGCACTATTTGATTCGGCATACACGTACTTCAGTTAGTACATCGTCCAGTACACGATCCTAACAGAGCTTCTTGAAGCTGTATGGATTCTCCGGAAGGAGACTTGACCCCATGTCTCTATCCACTATGGATGAGCATATCAGGGTGATCAAGCAGAAGATAAAGAGTGGAGAGCTGACTGACTTACACTCCCCTCCAAGTCAAGCTTCACCTGAAGTGGAGGTTAAGGTTAAACAACCAGAGACAACACAACCTGGACCTCCTGCTGATTCTTAGCAATCTTCATCTTCTGATCCACAGCAGGGTCAACCTCCCTTTCCTTTTGAACCTGTGAGAGAGGAAGACCTACCTGAGAAAGACAATGAAGATCAATCAAGTGATGCAGGCCAGTCTTCTCAGTTAAAAGTAACAAAGAGAAAGAAAAGGATAGCTTCAAAGCCAAAGCCAAAGAAGAAGAAGGATGCATCCTTTTCTAAACTTCAGGATGAGTCAGAACATCCTGAGGATGTGCAGCCAGAGGATGCTACATCAACTCCCATTCAAACAGCTCCTCTAGCATCAGGAAGACCCATCTTCTCCTGGACATACACCACAAATCCAAAAAGATGGCATGTCATTAGAGATCAAGGAATTGAAGACATCTACACTTGGCAATACATGTTTCTGTTGCCTCTACATGATCTCTTTGATATGAGGAGACACTTTGATAGTCTGAAGGATCCTGATCATCTCATGAAGAAAGGGATGGTCATTATTCTGATGAGGACTGTCGATATCTGAAGTCTATGAGTGTTTTGGTAGCATCAGCCTAGGGGGAGTTTGTAGAGATTGTATAAAGAGGCTGAAGCAACCCAAACACTTAAAGTTTTTCCTGCATGCTGCATAAGTACACTGAAGAAGAATGCTTTGGAAGTTTCACACATGCAACAGAAATTCTAAGTTGAAATCTTCTGAAGCCAAGACCAATATCTTCCGAAGCCAAAGATGAAGTCTTCCAAAGCTTCAATAGACAAAGTCTTCCGAAGCCAACACTTGAAGACAGATTTCTTCCAACGAATTTTAACGACATGCTTTATCTGATGTACTTTTCCAAAAAGCTGGACCCCTTTCCGCTGCAACTCTATAAAGTCACCAACTTACATGAGTTGGTGAAAAGGTCCATGCTTTTGGTAACTGTATATTGAGGTATTGAGTCTGTAACTATCTACTTCATGTACTAATCCTTTTTGTAATAGATAAGGATGTGAGCTATGGCATGTCATAGTCACTAGTCAAAAGGCAATCTGCCTTTTGACTCTATAATTGATTTTTTTTGTGTCTAATCAATTGTATCCAGCTGGCCTTCAAAGTATGGGCGACTGTAGGATGTAGTATAAGTATCTCATGTTCGTGTAACTTTCCTTTATGCTTTGTAACACTTGTAATAGAACTTGAGAAAGCAATATACTGCAATCTTGAAAACCATCTACTTGTGTATCTTGTTCTCTTGTTTTGTCTCTTACTTAATTGTGTTCTTAGTATCATCTATTATGGTTAATCCAGTTCACTGTTTGATTAAGTAAAGTTGTTCTCCTCTTTGTGTTTTTGTGTTGTAAGTGACCACCCTTCACCGGTCCTGCAAAGTTGATCTAAAGAACTTACCTGTGAGGAGTCAGTTGAATTAGCCATCAATGCAGAGGTAGAATCTTCTGTTGTTGGAGATTCTGAACTTGAAGCTCTAAGCTCTTCCTCAACCAAGTGGTTTACCACGTTCACAGCTTCTTCTATATCTAACATCGCTTGCTCTGCTATAATCTCACCTTCACTAGCAGACCCATCATCCAATGCTTCTGCACAAGCAATGTTTGATTCTCCAGGAGAGAAAAATCGGACGGACCAGTCTTGTCCTTCATCACCTTGGGTAGTTAGTTCTTTAGTCTCTTTATTTGAAGAACTGGTTCCAACCATGTCTTTTTCTTGATGGTTGAAAGCAGGAAATGGGTTACCATTTCCTGTTTTCTTGGGCTTTACACATTCACATTTAAAGTGCCCTTTTTCACCACAATTGAAGGAGGTGACCTTGGTTTTGTCAAAACCAAAGGTCGTATCTTTTATGGCTACAAGATTCTGACCCGTCTTCTTAACAAACTTTTTAGCTCGTCTAACTACACTTGCTAGAGCCCACATGATATCCATCCTCTCCAGCTCATTCTCGTTAACTTGTTGGTAGTCTTCATCTGCAAGATGACAATTTCTGATCTTCCCAGCAAGTAAACCATCATACCATTGAACCACTACTGCTAGAAGATCCATGTGCTCTTTTGCAACCTCCACTGTGATATTACCGAGATTCTCGGTCTTCAACTTTGTTGTATTGGCCTCAAGCACTATATATTGGGTAGATGATGACCCAGACGTTTCTTGTACTGAAGTAGTGGATTGAGAAGGAGCCGTGGAACTGGACACAAAAGCCGTTTGAAGTGGTGCTCCTGAACCAGTTGGATTGGGAACCGAGTTGTAGAGTGAAGGATTCTGAACATAGGATCCTTTCTTCGACTTGTATTTCATCCTTAGTTCCTCCTCCCTTAACTTCAAGACGAAGTCATTTATGTCCAATGTAGCAAGTATATCATTCTATCTCAGGTTGGACACAAATGAATCCCATTTCTCAGGCAAACCATCTGCAAAGCTTGAAACTTTATCTTCCATAGACGTCGTTACACCATGAGTGTACAGCTCACTCAACAGATGGTAGAACATGTCAATGATGTCATCCAAGCTCTCATTCCCAATTGAGGAGAAGTTATCAAACTCCTTCTTGAGAGCTTTAGCCTTAAGTGCCTTTAACGTTGCATTTCCATCATACCTGTTCTCTAATGCCTCCCATAACTTTTTGGCCTGTTTGTTCTTAGAAAACTGGTGAAAGATGTCTTTCGGGATTGACTGAGTCAGCAGGGCATAGACTTTCTTCTCAGCATTGAAGAGTATCTTCTGAGCCTCGTTCATTCCACCTAACGTCAACTTTACTCGATTTGCGCTTACTGGTATCGTGTAACCAGTCTCTATAGAAGTCTAGAGGTTAGGATTCACTCCATTTAGATAAATCTCGAACCGATGTTTCCACTATGGATAGTCATCTAACATTATAAGCTTTGGCGGTTTATTGTGATTTCCTATCTCATTCTCTAAAAGCAGAAGGTTCTGGATACATGAGTCCTTCCCGGCAGTAAACGCTGAAAACTGATCTTCCATTCGTATGAACTTTGTACTTTGAGAACAGGACAACTTCAATCGTGCGAATGGACAATGTGTACGGATCACTCGTGCGATTGAAGAGTGCGAATGAATTCAATCGTGCAATTGGATTCAGTCGTGCGTATGAAAAAGGCGAATGGACTCAAACGACTAGAAGTGTTCAGTCGTGCAAATGAAGGATACGACTGAGTTCAGTCGTGCGGATGGAGTGTGTGAATGAGTTCAATTGTACGAATGAGCTATTCGTGCGACTGAAGGCTGCTGTGTTTGGAAAAATTGTATTTTTGACACTTAGACACGAATTACGATTTACCCAGAAACCCTAATCTGCCGTATGACGAAAAACTTCAACCTTAATGCCTCGAAACGTCGAAAAACACCAGTGGACTCAAAAAGATGACTCTTTTGAGTTAAAACATGAGTTTTGACACAATTCTAATTGAATCAAACACAAAATCAAGAGCCAACGCTCTGATACCACTTGTCAGGACCATGTACATACGAAATACTAATAGATTTTGCGTTTATACCGAATCAAATAGTGCGGAATCCTATTTGATTGGTGATCCAATCAGTGAGAACAAATTCCTGATCGATAAAAGATTGAAACTAAACATTATGAACGAATAGAGATCGATCAGGAATGATCTATGAAGTTGGACAGGCTTCCTTAGACGTTCTAAACGACTAGGGTTCGTAAGAGTATCAAGTGTTTCGAATTCTCTTTCATTTTTTCACGAATTAAGTAGTATTTATAGGTTATGGGTTTCCAATCATATGACTGAACCATTAGCATGGTTCAGTCGTGCGACTGAATCATGCGATTGATCCATATGCAAGACTGATGGTTCAGTCATGCGACTGAGTCAATCTTATGTCTCAATCGTGTGAGTGATCCAGTCTCCTGGTTCAGTCATGCGACTGGTCCATAAGCAGGATGTATTCATGTGTATGGTCCATTAGTATGGTCCATTCATATGAAGACTCATCCGACTAGGTTGAACACATTTCTCAATCATTATTGACTAAGAACCATGCACAATAACCTCAAACCTATATAGTAAGTTCATTATACGTTAACACACAATAATACTATGAAATATTAAACATTATAAACATCAACCACATATTATATATCATTGAACCTATTCATTACATACGTGTAAGACATGAAAGACATTTACATTAAGCTCATAAACTAGGTACACATGTATCTACAACATCTCCATCAAGAGAAGTTTCATGCTTTCTATATAAAGCCAATAGTGATGAGTCTTTCCTATGGCATAAAATAATGTGCCATGTAAACTTTTAAAACATGAATAAATTAATTAAGAGTGATTTGGTAACTAGAATGCCAAAGAAAGAGTTTACAAGTGATGATCACTGTGTTGCATGTCTAAAAGGGAAGCAACACAAGGTATCTCACAAGCCTAAGAAAAGAAACTCCATCACTACTCCCCTACACTTGTTACATATGGATCTCTTTAGTCCCACCAGTGTAATGAGTCTAGGAAGGACCTCTTACTGTTTAGTGATCAAATGACTTTACAAGATGCACTTGGGTTTTCTTTCTTAAAACTAAGGATGATACTATGAGATTCTGAAGAATTTCATCTTAAAGATTGAGAATCAATGTGATCACAAGGTCAAAACCATAAGATGTGATCAAGGAACTGAATTCAAGAACCAAATCCTTGATACATTTTGTAATGAAAAGGGTATTACAAGACAATACAGTGCTCCCAAGACTCCTCCATAAAATGGTGTTGCTGAGAGAAGAAGCATGACACTTATTAAGGCTGCAATAACTATGTTGTTTGATTCTAAACAGCCCATCACCTTCTAGGCAGAGGTAGTAAACACTGCATGCTATGTGCAAAATGAAAATTTGGTAGTTCAGACTCATGGTAAGGCTCCTTATGAACTTTGGCATAAGAGAAAACCTTTCGTTGGGTTTCTCAAGTCATTTGGATTTCCTTGCACCATCTTGAATACCAAAGATCAAATTGCCAAGTTTGATGAGAAATCAGATGATGGACACTTTATTGGATACTCTTCTCAGGCTAAGGCTTATAGTGTATACAATCTCAGAACCAGAGTAGTCGAGGAGTCAGCTAATGTGACTTTCAATGAGCACATTCCCAGTGTGAAAGGTTCTGGTCCTGATTGGCAACTTGATCTTGAATTAGTTAGCAACTATTTTAACAAACCTTGTGAGCATGTTTTAGGATCTATAGATATACTATCAGCAGGTGATCTTGACGCAAGATTTGAGCTAAGAAAACCATCAAGTTGCACTACTTCAGCTTAGAAGCATAGAACTCAAATGAAGGAGTTTTAAATATGGGAGATCATGGTATTGGTGACGGTGATCAAGAATTTCTTAATGCTGATAACCACTCCATTGAAGACAACATCACTGATGTCACACACTCATTGAATCAAGTTTCACTTGATAAGTGCGCTGATGTGGTGGATGAATCACAATTGACAGATCAAATTTTCTCTAATTTAGATCTCTCTAAGCAACTTATTGTGATCCCTCAACTAAGGATCCACAAGTCTCATCCCACCACACACATCATTGGAGATTCTAACATAGGGGTGAGAACAAGAGGACAAACTCATAATGCAAATATTTGTCTTTACTCTTACTTCTTATCCCAGATAGAGCCAAAGAAAGTTAATGAGGCTTTAAGGGATGGAAGTTGGGTTGAAGCTATGCAAGAAGAACTACTTTAATTCATAAGGTAGAAGGTTTGGAACCTAAGTCCTCAAGGGAAGACTACCATAGGAACCAAATGGGTGTTTCGGAATAAGAAGGATGATAAAGGACTTGTCATTAACAATAAGGCATGACTAGTTGTCCAAGGATACACACAAGAAGGAATTGACTACACAGATGTCTTTGCTCCTATGGCAAGACTTAAAGCTGTCAGAATATTCTTAGCTTTTGTTGCATCCAAGGATTTCAAGGTCTACCAGTTTGATGTCAAGTGCGCTTTTCTCTATGGGGTGATTGATGAAGACGTGTATGTAAAACAACCACCTAAATTTGTAGACCCTAATCACCCTTATTATGTCTACAGGCTTAAGAAAGCTCTTTAAGGGCTACACCGAGCACCAAGGAAGTGGTATGAGACTTTATCTTAGTTTCTCTGTCAGTATGGCTACAAAAGGGGTACTATAGATGGAACTCTCTTCATCATATGAATAGGGAATAACTTAATGCTAGTTCAAGTATATGTAGATGACATTATCTTCAGGTCAACTAATCCAAAGCTTTGCAAAGACTTTAAGAAGCTAATGAAGAACAGATTTGAAATGAGTTCCATGCGGGAAGTCAATTTCTTTCTAGGAATTCAAGTAAAGCAAGTTGACAGTGGCATCTTCATAATTCAGTCAAAGTATGTACAAAAAATACTTACAAGATTCAACATGAATGATTGTAAGGTTGCTAAGACATCTATAGCCAAAAATTACTCCCTTGGACCTGATTCTGAGGGGGTGTGTATAGATGAATACCTTTATAGGGCTATGAGTGGGTCTATTATGTACCTCACTACTAGTAGGCCTGATATCATGTTTGCCACATGTTTAATGCAAGATATCAAGCCAACCCTAAGATTTCACACGTAGTTACTATTAACAGGTTTCTTAGATATCTCAAAGGTGCTCCAACACTTGGACTTTGGTATCCAAAGAATTATGAATTCAATCTGTATGTATACACATATAGTAACTATGGTGGCTGCAACATGACTGCCAAGTTTACATAAAGTGATTGTCAATTCTTTGGTGGAAGCATAGTCTCATGGTAATGCAAGAAACAATCATGTGTGTCTGTATCAACTACTAAAGCTGAATACATTGATGTTGCAATTGCTTAGCTCAAGTGCTTTGGATTCAGAATCAAATGCTAGACTTTGGATTTAACTTCAATGAGACACCCATCCACATAGACAACAACATTGCTATCTCCATAACACATAATCCTGTACAACACTCGAATACAAAACACATCAACATAAGGTTTCATTTGATTAGAGATAAATTTGAAAAAGGCTTAATCAAATTAGTCAAAGTTTACACAAATGAACAAGGTTTTTCTTAAAACTAACTCATATTATTTCTAAAGCTATGTGTCATAAGTTAACTATTTTATCACCTTTATAAGCACTTATTTTCTCTGGAAGAAAAATCTTTTTAAAAGGATATTCCTTAGATTTTGCAAAATTTTGATCATTTTACTCTTTGAAATCTATGTATTTACCTTCGGTAGAAACTTATGTCCTCAAAAACAAATAATTGCTTAAGAGAATTTACCTTCGGAAGAAATTTTCAAAATATTTTTTGAAACTTAAATTTAGTTTGAGTACTTATATGATTTTGAAGAATATTTTTCTTCCGAAAGCAAATTGCTCTCGAAAGTTTTATTCTTCTTTGAATAAAATTCATATAACATAAAGATACAAAAATCATATAACATTGGCATTTGAAAATGGACCAAGTTGACCCATCTCTATTCTACTTATCTATTTACTGTAATAAACACAGTATTGATAGGGATTAGGGACACAAATTATTAATCAAGGGCTTTCTATTCCACAAACCATTTTCAGTTTAAAAGGTAAGTTGTTATATAATTCATCTTAATGTTTGTTATATTGTTTTTCTTGACTTCAATTCAAATGGTAATTCGTATCTATTTAACAGTGGTTTATTTTTTAATAATGCACCTTAGATGTTTTAACTTTTGGCTTTTGATATTCATGCACATGCTTTTCAAGTTACATTTGATTACGTGTGTATATTTTGAAATTCAAATCATGTGAATAACAAATTGTGCTGACTTTATATTCTTCATTTCTCTCTTTGTAGGGTATCATAAAAATGATAGCTAATATGGACTATTCTCATAAATGTTAGGTAAAAAGTATAAACCTTCCGAATTGTATCCCTATGCTTTTGATAACTTTGACTTAAAAGGTCAAACTTTTGTACTTTTTAACTTCAAAGGTTACATGAAATTCATTATGAACTTAAGTCTATGGTGCAGCTTATAGACATTAAGTTTATTTATTTTTTTATATAAAAATTATGAGAAACTCATAAGTTCTATAAGATTATACAATGATATATTTGACTTATATTGGAGTGATGCTCAATAAAAATGATATATGGAACCTTTTGTTTCATAATCTATTGTTGCATTTTTATATCTTTTTTTAATATTATTAAAAAAACACATAGTTTCATGCCACTTCTCCCTGACTATGCTCGCCATTTAATCAAGTACATTTCTGAGTTGTTGACCATGCGTCATTTTATGGGCTGCCAGTTTTATCAAGCCGAAGGCCTTGGTCTATATTGGGATTTAAAAGCAAATAATTTAAAATATGTAAGACTTCTAAGCCTCATTTACTTTATATATTGCCTTTTCATTTGAAACAATTTTCATAAAAAGTTAAGGTTTAATTCTTTAGTATTCTTTGTAAACAATGTATAACATTAACTCCAATGTATATATCTTTTTCATGCTTCTTTTGAACTCCATTTGCATTGATTTAAGAAAAACCTAAAGGAGTTGCATTCAAAAACTTGCCAACTAAGGAGGTCCAATCATTTAGAATGTGATACATTTAACATCAAATGTATATCATCTACTTTTTTCTCGCCATTCATTTATACCATTTTTATATCTTATATATGATAATTACTCCAAGATTGGCCAACCGTTTTGTTTATTATCAACTTCTTTCTAGCCATTTATTTATGCTCATTTTTAATCTTACTTTCATTTATATTTGTTTTCATAATCAATTTTTTTATTATTAACTATTTAATATATGATTTACTCAACCCGTGTATACACGGGGTCTAACCTAGTTTATTTTAATATTTCGGAATTAATTTTACGCATTTTTTTCATACGTAGGATTTAAAATGTTAAAAATATAATGTTAGATGTAGCTATTTTAAAGAGGAAGAAAATATACAGTGAAAAATAATTATATATTATTTAATTACATGTTTTTAAAAAGAGAGATTCATTTAGGTTTGTTTTATATAGATTTATGAAAATATACTTTGGGTGTTTTTAAGCTTTCTTTCAAATCAATAATTTTAAATTTGGTATATAAATATATACGTATAAACCTATTTTTAATTTAATTTGTATTAGCGATGATTTCTATTTACGGTTTGAGTTGATTTATGTTTTATCATGTATTTTGTTTGGAATTGCGTTAAATGTAATTTATTTTCATTTGAAGGTATACATTTGAATTACTCTGCCTTTTGACATAAATTTTATTTAAAAACAAGTATGGTCGATTGTAGTATATAATTTATCACGTAGAATATGCCACCACAGCAATGCGTGACGGGTAACAACTAGTTATATATAAAAGATTTAATATGTAAATAAACATATTATATACTTTAACGAAATTCATTAGTATTATCATAACTATTAGTGGTACATGAACTATTTGTTTTAAAATTGTTATTGTGTTTTATAAGGTTTATTGATTTATTAAGCCCTCTCTAAATCATGTAGAAATAATAAGTTTATAATTTTTTTAATATATGTCAATCCCGATGGCATCTAAAAAAATGACCTCCTATAAGACATGGGTCGTTTGCATTCGTCCACCTGCACACCCTCAAAGACGACTTTAATTGGTATATTTTACGTGTGTCGTTTGCTTAGCTTGTTGATTAGTATAGTTTTCCTGTTTTGTTTAACATGCACCAAATATATCTCTTTTTAATTGAAAACAACGTGATGTTGAACGGCATTGTGAAACAATAAAACAAAATCAAGAATCCAAGTTACCGTATACAACTTGTTTCGAGTGTGCCAGAGGAAGACAGGGCCAGTTACCCTATACAAACCCAATCTAAATTTAATAACCATAAACTATCACATATATGGTTTGGAATGTCAAAGATTGGATACCTAGAATAACCTTTATGCCTTAGCGGCGTTTGGTTCGTATAATTTGTTAGAATTATAATTGAAATTGGAATTGGAATTTAAATTGAAATTAGAAAGAATTTTATATGGAATTTAATATTTTCTAAAGGATTTGGAATTCAAGATAATTATAATTATAAAGGGAATTTAAATTTCAAACATATTTTTAGTGACAAAACACTTACAAACAAATTGTAATTAATCATCCATTGCAAACCGTCACCACCTCAATGATCACCAATCATCGCCGCTACATACCACCGACCGCCACTGCTGTCTCCGCCGTCACCGCCAACAATCAACCACGACCACCAACCGCACCCATTGCCGAAAACCAGCGGTACCCCACCCCTGCCACCAACCGATCATGTCCGCCAATAGGAACCGACAGTTGTCATCTAGCGCGTCTAAAACCGACGTGGTTCAGATAGTACGGTCAGTAGTCGGTAGCAGCCACTGTCGATTATCGACAACGGTTACGACATAATTGGTTGTTGGTGGGTTTAGGTTGCAGTTGAGTAGGGCCAACAAGCGTCAAATGAATGGTTTTGGGTGATAGACGAAAATGGGATGTCAAGGGCGACGACGACCGAAGGCGGAGGTGCTTTCGGCGGTGGTAGTTAAAGGTGGCAGTCATCGGCGGGTGGCGGTCAGAGTTGGCGGTCGACGGCAATCGTGGGCGACGGGAGGTAGGGTCGGCGACGGTTGTGGCATTGGTGTAGGGTTGGCAGCGGTCAGGATCGGCAACGGTCTACGGAGGGCGGGTGCGTTGGCAACGGTCGACAAGGTCAGAAAGAGTCGTCGGTTGTGTCGGTTGGCGGTGAGCCGGGTGGTGGCAGTCGGTAGCGGAGGGGGTCGGTGAAATTTAAAATCCTTTATTTAAAGTAATATTAGGAAATTAATTTCAATTTTAATTTTAATTATTTTTCTAACCAAATATGTTAATAATGAAATTTAAATTTCAATTTCAATAAATTTTCTACCAAGATGAACCTTGATGTAGACTTTTAAACCACTGTTTATGCAGAAATTTAAGGTGGATTCTCTAGCCTGTAGGTTGGCGATGAGTAGAGCCGGTAATTATTTGGGATCCACTTCAACTTTTAAATACAACAGGATTAAACTGATTAAAATATGAGCCAAAAAAAATAAACAAGTTGATAGGTCAAACAAGCCAAAAGCCTTCGAAGTGTATTCTTAGCGCATACAGGCTACTAAATAGCTTTACTAAAATAGTTTGATTACAATTCATACAATTTTCAAAAGAAAATATATATTAAGTGTTTGAGTCGACCTAATTTGATATGACTGTCTACTTTCAACCATAGCCCATTTCCTCGCCTTGAGGAGGTGTTGTTCTGTATTTTTCTAAGGGGCGTCCATTGTCTATCTTGATATGCAGGTCACTCGACAACTTCAAGATTCAGAAGATTGGTTTAATAGTCTATTGGTTTAATAGTCTACCAGATTAAAACCATGTCCATTTAAAATTAATTAATTCTTATAGTAAGAGTGTGTTTTCTTTTCATGCATGTACTGATTATGGTCACAAGGACAACAATATCCTAGCGAAAGAGTGGATGTAGGCAATTAGTTGAATCTTAAGTCATCTTTACGGTGATTCACTTTGTTATAGATCATAACAAGTGGGCGGGTCACATGGTACATAAAGATAATATTGGTACTTCATGAACACATTTTCTTGTGATGATTAGATATGAGGTCTTCCAATGTATGAGCACATTGTCTTGTGATGATTAGATATGGGGTTTTCCAATGTATTATTATGTCACATTATGTAAAGGAAATAATAAATTCCACGCTATTTAACAAAACTTGTACTTCTGATGTCACCAATAATCTCCACATGAGCACGAGCCATCAATAAATGAATGGAAACGGTTATTATCACGTAAAACTATCTCCCTACTTGTAATTTTCGAAAATATCTTAATTGCCAAGTGGCAGTCACCACAAACACGAATATTTTTTACCACTCGAATCACATCACCAGGTTTAGTGCTGATTAGACCAAACGCAATAGCCAACTTCTCACTGTGACAACCCAAGAAATGTTCTTTCTCCTCATCCTCAATGTCAAATAAAACAAATTCTGTTGTCGGCATGTATCCCATTTGCCTTAATTCCATGGTTAACTCGCTGAGTTTAGTATAGATTTTGTCCGACATTGGATGAGATTTGTCTCCAACAAGAAACTCATGCACAATGCCATTTACTTCTATCCAACAACAACCTGGTATCTTCCGAATGCTTCTGTGACTCATTGTTGATCTTATATTCTCAGCATCTTCCCATTTTCTATTAGCTGAGAATATATTCGATAAGAGTACATAGTTTCCTGAATTCCATGGCTCTAATTCAATCAGTCTTTTCAAAACGTATTCGGCTAGCTGGGTATCCTTATGTAACCTACATCCATTCAATAGGGCTCCCCAAACAATGGCATTAGGTTCCATTGGCATACCTTGGATCAGAAGATGAGCTTCACTCAATAAACCAGCTCGCCCAAGGAGATCAACCATGCACCCATAATGTTCAATCAAAGGAGTTAATGAATAGACACGTGTCATATTACTGAAGTATCGTTTACCATCATCGACAAGACCTGCATGTGTACATCCACAAAGGATACCAATAAAGGTCTTCCCATCAGGGTGTATCCCTAATTTCTCGAGTTGTCCAAGAAGACCAAATAAAATTTTCTTATGACCAGTCATTCCAAGACCAGTTATTGCAGCATTCCAAACAATGAGATCTTTTTCTTTCATCTCTTTAAATACTCTCCAAGCACTACCCATTTGTCCACATTTTGCATACATGTCAATTAGTGATGTACCAACAACAGGGTTATACAAGAATTCCTTTTCATCAACCAACGTACGTGCCCATTCCCCTATTTTAAGAGCTCCCAAGCTTGAACAAGCAGAAAGAACACCAACTATGGTGTAACAATCAGGCTTTATGTTATCGTTCTTCATTCTGTAAAATATATCCAGAGCTTCTTTGGGTTTCCCATTTGAAGCGTAACCTTGAATCATAGCACCCCAAGTAACGGCATCTTTTTCAAGCATTTGATCAAATGTTGCAAGAGCTTTCTCCATGCTTCCACATTTTGCATATGTGTCGACTAACGCAGTGCCCACAAAGATGTTTTTACCTATTCCAAGGCTGGTTATGCAGCTGTCTAGCCACAGTGCAGTCCTCAGATCCCCTAACTGAGAACAAGCTGACAAGATTCTCACAAAGGTAAAACTATCAGGCCTCAAATTCCTCTCTATTAACCTCCTAAATACATCAAGAGCTTCCACGAATCTGGAGGATTCAATATACCCACTAATAATCGCAGTCCATGAGACAGCATTCTTCTCAGGCATATCATCGAACACCTTACAAGCATCATCCAAACGACCGCACTTGGCATAAAAGCAAACCAGGCCAGTCATAGCGAATACATTGCTGCAGTCGTAGCCCACTTTCACCATGATGGTGTGGAGCTCCACGCCCAGTCTCACGTCCAAAGCCCTGGTGCAGGCTTTGAGGACGAAAGGGAAAGTGAAGTAGTTGGGCAAGAAACCCATTTGACGCATGGAGTAGAAGCCTTTGATGGATTCGCGGAAGTGATCCTGGGAAACAAGGCCACGGATGAAGGTGTTCCACACATACATGTTGGGCTGTTGGATATGGGAGAAAAGGAGCTGAGAATAACGCGTGTCGCACTTGAAGCTAAAGCTGCACCGTAAGAGCATGTTGAGGAGGTAATTGTCATGGAGGATATCCAAACGGAGAAGACGAGCGTGGACATGCTTCAGCTGATTAAGGGAAGTGAAACCTTGAAGAAGACGAATCCTGATCTCCTTCATAACTATGGTTCTTGATACTTTATCCCACCCCTTTCGTGTCCCGGGAGGGTAATTTTTCTCCCGCCACGCAATTAGATACTTGTAATTAGAGTCATAAACCAAACGAACGTACACGAATGAATCAGTGTTTGTCTTTGTTTATTAAATAAATAATTTACTCATAAACTATTCCCAAAGATTAATGAACGAAATTTTTTGTTTCTATTCGTTAATTAAGAAAATAAATTTGTTAATAAACTGTTTGCGAACATAAACAAATACAAACGAACACACACAAATATTAATCAACATTGATGAACACAAATAAAATTTTCTAAAGTAAATAAATACAAAACCGTCCTATATTGATTTTATAATTATAATCACTAACATTATATAATATCTACAGTATATCAATAAGTATTTAAAACAATTATAACAAACATAACTTTTGAATGAACAAACAAAAACCAATCTTCACTAACATAAATGAATGAGCGTAGGTGTGACAACCTCAAAACTTGGGCCATTTAGGCCAAAAATATTGTATTGAGCATTAGCAAAGCCCATTAAGTAAGCCAACCTAATTAAAACCCAATATAAAAATCCACCCCGACTATGCCGTAGTTGATCCTGACTGCCCTCAACTCATCATTCTGAGTATTTGGCCTGGGGGGAGCCCTGAATAGCAGCTTCCATGTGTCTTGCAGATCTAGTAGAGTAACTTTCTCCCCTTAGCTTCCTTTTCCTCTCTCTCTCATCCTCCTTCTCAATCTCCTCAGAAGTCATTTTTATTTTTCCTTTGTCACTCACAGACCTTTGTGACTTAGGGTGGAGAGAGCTTTGGCCTTCATTGCTTGTTGTAGCTTCCAAGCTTTGGCCAGAGAGAGGTTGAGATGCACCTTCGCCAGCAGGTGTCTCATCAAGGAAATGAATCTCTGCAGCAGTTCATGGTGAGACATGGTTTTTAGCTTCTACCACTGGGCCTTCAGCCAAGGTTTCCCCTATAAAGCTAATCTTAGGGTCTGCCTCAACATCCAGTTGACCAATGATATTGCCTGATTGCCTTAGTCTCCTTTTGAAGTTGAACTCTACAGTGATTCTGTCTTGAATTCTTTGGATCTGCTTGTAAGCTTGTCTAGATTGGCTTTGGTTGACAAGTGGGATGCTAACAAGGTCAAGACTTTCATAGAAGTTCAAAGTCTGAAAATTGAAGACTCCTTGCTGCCCTTGAACTCATTGACGAATAAGGGCTCTTCTCTTTGCGTCATACATCCACCCTATGATGTGATTGAAAGATCCTTGAGGTGGAGATGATATTGCCCTTGATATACCTTCCTCAAAAAGACTCTGAATGAAGGAGTCTATTGAGTCCACATTAATATGAACTTGAGGAAGTTGCTGAGTATACTCAATTGCAAGTGAGGATGGCGAGTCCTCAATGTCCTTACTCCCTGAAGAACTCCCAGATTCTATGACTGTAATGACTTTCTCCCCTTTTTTTGTAGCATCACCAACTTGCATAGGTGAGCTAGAGGTTAGGTCAACCACATTCACAGGTTCTTATGTTCCTGGTTGAGCTATTCTTAAAGGTCTCCGAGCTAGTTTTTCCTTGAGATAAGATATCTCAAGTTGCTGATCATTGACCCTGTTTTGTAAGGTAGTCACATGAGATTCAAGATGACTAACCTTGGAGACTAAATAGGTGCATGTTTGTGACAGTTTTTTGCACCTTTAGCCTCAGGTTCCCCTCATCTTTATTAGAAGAATCATTAGGGGATGAGATGATTTGACCAAAATCCTCTCTCTCACCACCAGCTTCAGGTTCTTGGCTACTGGATTTCCTTTGCTCACTGACAGCCTCAGTTGAGGTGTCAATGGGCTGAGTTGCCATGGTTGAGGTCTTAATGATGTAATCACTTACTGAAGTGAGATCCTCTTCCATACGGATATCCTGAACAGTTTCAAAAGTATCCACCTCAGTGATGGGTGACTGATGTGGGCTAGACATAGGAGACTCAGGAGCACTCATCTCTCTTTGAGAAGTGGAAAAGAAGAGAGAGTCATGGTACTCACTGAAACCTAAGTCTTCATCAATATAGAAGTCAAGGTTAGGAA
>BJCM01081709.1:0-11618 GCA_018326385.1 Flaveria bidentis | reverse complement strand
ATAAACACCAAGATTGATCCTGATCCCAAAGGAAAATCAATAGACCAAACATTATACAGATCTATGATTAGATCTTTAATGTACTAAACTGCATCTAGACTTGACATAATGTATGTCGATTGTGTCTGTGCCAGGTATCAATTAGACCCGAAGTAATCTCACCTTATCGCTAGCAAATGCATATTCATATATCTCAAAGGAAAACCATCCCTAGGGTTATGGTATCCTTATGAAGGAAACTTCGAGTTATATGGATATGTTGATAGTGATTATGGGGGATGTTGTCAGGATAGAAAATCTACCACGGGTGGTTTTTAGTTTTTAGGTCCTCGATTAGTCTTATGGCAATGTAAGAAACAGACAAAAGTCTCAGTCTCAACAGAAGAAGCTGAGTACATTGCTACCTCAGCAGGATGTTCTCAAATCCTCTGGTTGCAAAATCAACTACTGGATTACGGGTTCAATTATCTTAAAACTCCTATATACATTGATAACACTACTGCTATGTTTATTACTACTAATCCTTTCCAACATTCTAAAACAAAACATATCGAGATTCGATATCATCTTCTCAGAGACAACTCTGAAAAAGGTTTAATCATTTTGATTAAGATTTCAATAGAAAAACAATTGGCTTACTTGTTTACCAATTCTTTCCTACCAGGATGGTTTGAATACTTAGTTGAGCCAATTGGTCTTATTAAGCATGTTGAAAATTGATTTTTCTCTGTCAAAATGACAATAACCCTCCCTCATTTTCTAAAACAAATAAAAGTTAAACTATCAATGTTAACTGCCTGATTCTATATAATATGTTTGTGTGTGCTAAATGAAAATGAAAATTTCAAAAATATAGTTTAAATTTTTCTTTAATTCAGTTTGAATTTGGCCATTACAACATGTGAGCAATGATAGTACATCAGATTTAATCAGTTGCATACTTCACTCAACAATAAAGTCTAACATGATCAGATATGATGTGCTGGTATAGTCATGCAATTATACTGAAAAAGTAAATTCTTGTGATCTAAATAAATCACTATGTCTTATGGGTATTCATCTTAGTTCTTATGAGTGGTGTTAACTTTTCTGATTGATTGCTTGTCAATTCACAAACTCACACCTGATGATGATATAAATAACCATTAAGATCTGTCTACACCATCTGTTCACTTCTCTGTTATGAGTCATCATAGACCTGAAGTGATGAGGTATCCTTTGTTGTAAGTCATTACAGACCTAGATATTCTCACCTGATGCAAAAGATTCCAATATGCAGAGCCTTATCTAAAGTCCAAAATGGATGCCCTATGATTCTTATGAATCATCAATATCCAATTCTTTATGAAACGGATTTAGGGATCACCTAATGGCTTGTCCGTGGGGGTTTTCTCAGAGATTATCATATGGTTTTACTATCATGATCTAGTTATTCATATATGTCGAGTAGACAAGCTGAGAAAAGTGTTTTGCTTGCATATCTTGAAGAGGATTGGACTCTCTAAGTCTAAGTGTGGGTTCCATAATGTCATATCTAATCGAACTTTAACAATCCAAGAATTGAAAAAGTAAGTGTGCTCATACTTTTACAACAAGTACTCATTGTCTGTCCTTAGATCTTGTGTCTCCTTTGCTGCAATAATTGTTGACCTGGAACACACTTGATCAAGATTTAATCAGTGCCCATGACTATTCATCAATTTATTTTATTTTAATGTGTTGATTACTCTCTGGTTTGAGCTCACTGCAGGCATATGATTCTTTATTCATATAGTAGTATTTTTATTATTCTGCTTTATTTTTCATTTTTTTGCATGTTTTTATGTGTGCAGGCATGTTAATAATGATTTTTTTTCTTTTTTTCCATAGATATAAACTTCTAAGTTTGTGAACTTAAAAGTTTAGGAGGAGTAAAATTTTGAAAAAGACAAAATCAATATAAAAGTTGAAATAAAATAAATGTTTAAAAGGATGATGCAAAAATGTTCAAGTTGTGTGTGTTTGAGATGTTTAAAATGAACCTAAAAAGATTTAAAAATGTGGAAAAGCTTCTTGCAAAGAATTGAGTATGTTTGTAATTTTATGAAATTTTTTAGACTAAAATGACAAAAAATGAATTAAAAAAAGGTCAAAAAGTGAAGATTTTGGTAAAAAAAACTCAAAGTTTTGTTAAAAGGTCAAAGTTTTGGTCAAATAGTCAAAGCTTTAGTAAATTGTTCAAAGTTTGGAAATTTTTTTAAGAACAGTAAAATTAATTAAAATTGTGATTTGAATGAACTTTGTGAAAAATAATACAAGTTATAGACGTATGGATGTCTCATGCGCCTGAACAGTATTCATAAGTCTATGTTTAGCTGCATGATGAAATTTCAGTTTTATGACAAGTGTTAGACATTTTGAGTAATCCCCGTGCGCCTAAATAGTGGTCATAAGTCTGATATTGTTGGTTAAGTGTTGGGCGTTTTACACAATCTCATGCTTTTAAATAGTACTAGACATCTCATAGTTATAATTCAAAGTGTTAGGCGTTTCATTATAGGTCATGCGCAGGAACAGTGCTCATACACGTAAACAGTGCTCATGCACCTATACAGTGCACATGCGCCTACAAGTTTTTCAAACAAAATTGACCAAGTGTAACTCGTGCATCTAAAGTTCATACACCTGAATAGAGGTAAAACGCTTGAACAGTGCCAATGCGCCTAGACCTCATGCATCCATACAGTGGTCATACGCCTAAACAGTTGTAATACGTCTAAGGGTTTTTACACTTGTATAAATTCAACACTTGCTCAAATATTCATTTCATTTGATCTTTTCATATTCTTTCACTATGTTCTTAGTATACAAGCACCAACTCACTCAAATTCTCTCTGATTACTATGTTATACTGAGATTGTTTCATAACACAAGGTAATATCAGTAAATGTGATCAACACACTGGGATTATATCATCAAATCGGTGAATAATTTTAGCAAAATCGATTGGGTGTTTGAAACCTATTCGGGCGTTCGAACCCTAAGAACTTGACAAAATCCGAAATGATTCATTACTGATGTTTGTTTGTGACAAATTAAACATGAAATTGTTAATAATTATGAAATGCGAACATGTTATCATCGCCAAAACATGATTATTATCATAAATTTTTTTTGATGATTCGAAGATTTTCAAAGTCAAATATAATAATAGAATTGAATCGACAAAATGCTTTTTCAAATTAAACTTAACTGATTATTCATTACAATTCAAATGTGTATCTAAATCAACTAGAAACAAATCTCTTAATTGATTATATATCTTAAAATTTAATTAAATCATCAAATAATAATTTCAAATCATTGAATTTTATTAAAATTAATCAAATTTTAATATATAAAATTTTATTAAGAAAACATAAAAGTTAGTGAAGGATATATTCATTTCTACACAATTGATAAAAACTTAAATGAGTTTAACACCTTCATACTAATTCATGTTTCTTTTGATTGACTGATGAAGTCGTTAAACTTTGAGCCAAAGCATAATGTAGCTGCATTTCTCAATGAAGATGTGAGCGAAACTGCTGGTTATGAAGAAATGATTCGATTTCTCCTAAGGACCAAATATGTCTATGCTATGTGTGCCAGACCGGCCATATACGGAAGACTAATCAAGAGGTTTTGGAGAACAACATAAGTGGAACATGATGGTAACAGAAGAAAAGTTCTAAGAGGATTTATTTCAAATGATAGAATTATAGAAGTTTTTGAAGATTCTATTAGAACTGCTTTGAGGTTAGGAGAAAATAAAGACTAGTATCTATCTAAATACACTTTCAATGAGTGAAGAGAGACTTTCATGCAAATGGGTCATCCTGACAGTTTTCCAAAGAAATAATTTTTCAGAGCAAGAGTCTACAACCATTGGAAGCTACTATGTTATATATTTCAGCACTACATGTCCACAAAAGTGTAGGATGGAATTTATTTCTACTTGATATAGCATCTCCTATTGTTGCCCTAGTCACAAACAGAAGATTCAACATGGCAAAGTGGATAATGAATGGATTTATTTTCAATTTGGAGAAAGGGAAAAGAAACAAGTATTTGATGTATCCCAGATTTCTTCAGTTGAGTATAAATGAAGAATATCCAAACATTTAAGCATATGGAGTTCAAGGTGATAAATTTGAATTAGAGCATATGTCTGAGATGGTATATAAAAAGTTAACAGTGATTACAGGAGCTGAGAATGTACCTTTATTTGAGTACATAAGGAATGTAGCTGATGATAATGTTGACACTAATCAACAACACTTTCATTTATCTGAAGACGAGCATGTTAATCCAGATGATTTGATTGAAGATGTAATGGATGAGATTGTTGAAGAACCTGAAGAAGAGAATGATGATCAAGAGGATGATAATGATGAAGGAAATGATAATAATGATGATAATAATGATGATAGCAATGATAATGATGATCAAGGAGGTGATTAAGGTGTTGAAGCTGAACAAATTGTTGAAGAAACCATACAAGAGATGGATAGTGAGCAAACCATTTCTGATCAAAGAATTTAAGAAGAAAGAAATGTAGATGAAGATGTTGATACTGAAGTAAATTATCAAAGGAATGATGAAGCTGTTGAAAATGAGAATGTAGAGAATGTTGATTTTAATCAATTTGATGCAATTTGGTCTGAGGCTATATCTGAAAATATACAATCTCCAAATGAAGATGTTGTGTTTATGGAAGAGTCAGAAAAAGAGATAACACAAACATTAGTTGTTTGTATTCAACCAGAAGTTGAAGATGATGCTGATGAAGTTGAGAAATTGAAGTCACAGATAGTGCCTCAAAATGAGGAAATTGAAAGATTAAAGAAAGAAAATGGCATGCTAAAAGCTAATGATGAAATAAAGAATGTTATAATGTCTAATCTTGAAGAAAAAGTAAAGATAATGTTTGAAGAAATTTAAAAGCTGAAAGTAACTTTACAAGAGCCTGTAAAGGAAAGTGAAGTTATTACTGTTGAGGAAGAATCTATTCAAAAGCCTATAGAAACTACAACTATAAAGTATTTTGAAGCCGAGAAAGGGAAAAGAAAGATGACTGAAGTTGAAACATCTACAGTTACAGCTAAAGTTTAGAAGACAGTTGATGTAGATGTGAATGAAGAGGAAGAAGAACTGCAAAAGATAATAGAAACACTTAATGGTATATATACGGATCTACCTGATGAATGGTATGATGAAGTTTTTGAAGATGAAGATGTGTGAGATGTAGTTGACTCACCGGTTGAAAATGTTCAAGACAATATACCTATAGACTTTGAAGACAGATACAATTATGTGGTCAAGAAAAAGAATAATACACTGTTTCTGGATGGGCTGACAGTGACTCAAATAAATGAAAAGTATGAAAAGTGTGTGATAGCAGAGTCTTTAGTGCCGGTAGATCCTAATGAAATTAGTCTAGAACGTGGTGAGTGCGCACAAATGAATTAAAACATAAATATTGATGATATTCCTATGACAGAATTGCACCACCCAAACCCTGAAGATATCAGCATACCTGCTCTAAGAATGTGGTTGCAGTCAAGGAATTATCCAAGGAAAAGACTGAACAAACTTTAAGGTGAATCAGTAAGAAGGCTAGTGAGGATTTTCCAAGAAACTGAAAAGATGTACAACAAAATGATTATTCTTGGATATGGATAATTCTCACTATCTTGAAATCACCGAAAGAACAAAAATGCTGAAGCCTCAGGAGATTAAGTCAGTGTAGTTGGTGAAGAAGACTCATGAACATAGAAAAGAGCTTATGGATATGTTTCCTAATGTTGAAAAACAAGGTTACAAAGTTTCTATAGATCAAAAACAACTTTGGAATAAAGATAGATCAGCTGGAGATCTTGTGAGAAATGTACTTCAAACAGGACAATCAATTTTTGAATTGTTGAATGCAATGATTGTGCCTGATAAAACCAAAGAGGTGAAAATAATTGCAAGGAAATATGATGAGATTTTTGATGCCTTTCTTATCAAAAGAGTTAATGCTATTTGTGATGTATATCATTTCTACTCAAGCATCATTGCCTTACCTGTGCAAGATTTGAAAGAATTGCATAAGTTACCACTGATCAATCCTACATCTGAGTTATATCTCATTTTTGTCCAATCAAGTGTTTGAGCAAGTATCTTCATTTGAAGCAGAGAATAACAGAAAATACTTTTTGACGATTATAATAGTAATGAATGCTACTATGGAGAGGATTTCTTTGAGGAAAGCAATGGCTTATGCAAACATAGTAAAGAAAGACATAAAAGATATTGAATTCATGAGAATCATGCAAAGCAGTGTTGGAGATCTACACAAAAGAAAATCCAAAACCAATTGATATGTATGCTAATGTGGATATTCAAGGTTTATCCAAAGAAACTCTGTTGATAATGGATGCTATGGAGATTAAGACTAATGAGACCAAGCAAGAACAAGGAATTCTAGCAAGGAAGTTCAAGTCATCAATCAAGAAAGCTCTTAAAGAACTAGAGCTATACAAAGAAAAACCAATATTCAAGATAAAACAAGAACCTGAAGCTATGTTTGTTGAAGACAAATGCAAATCTGAGGGGGGGTATTGTTAGAAACCTAGAAAGATTAGCATTTTAATCTTTATATTAGTCTTTGTCATAGTTTAGGGACTTATTGTGTAAATATATGTTCCTTTTTGTTTTCTTCATTATTAGTAAAAATAGTGTGAATCCAAGGATCGCAATTAGGAATTATCAATGTTAATTGAAGTCAAGTCAATGTTTGTGGAATCAACGTTAACTTTGTTCAATTGCTTGTATTAATTTCAATATCAATAATGATTAATGAATAAGATGAACGAAATGAATTGAACACAATTAATGATCAGACAAATATTCAATTCAAACGTAGTTCAATAAAAACATGTTAAAGATTACAGATGAATAAACAATGAATGAATGAATAATATTGATTTGAGTGTTTGTGACGGCTGCTAGCGTTTTATTTGTGTGATTTGATGTGATGTCTGGTGGTTGTATTGTTGCTTGGATGTTTGCCGTTGAAGCCGTCTCATTGAGGTGAAACCTAGGATCCATATATATAGGCACGTGTGTTTCAGTTAAGGAAACACCGGATCTCTTGGGATTCGCACAACTGCCTTGTTGACTTGTTGACTTGTTGAGTTGTAACACTTGTATTATTAAATACAAGTGTTTGGACTCTGCAGGAGTATCGTCTTCCGTAGATGTTAGTTCTTCCGCAAGAGGCTTATTCTTCCGAAGGTACTTTGTTCTGACTTCAGTTTTTGTTGTTCATCCGCAGGAGATCTTCGGATAATTGATTTTGTGAGAAATATATCTATGGAAGAAAAAAAATGTTCATCTATAGATGTTTCTTACACTTAGTCCAATCTGAAATTGACTAAGTATGATGTTTGTACCTGCAATCATACACAGATCAATACACATATGGGTTAACCTATATATAATGAATAGTAATGAATTACAATTGTTCAGTACATATATTGATTAAAGTTCTAAACCTATACAAAATGATCTAAACATATAATTCCTAGATCTAACAATACTCCCCCTTAGGCATAGACACTTGTAATCATCCCTTCAAAACTGAAAGCTCCTTTAATCTTGCAACCATTTTCTTGTTGAAATAAGATACTGCATCCTTTTGATCACCGTATTTGTACTTGATCTCCATTATACATATCCTTTGAAGTGTCTCAAAATTCAGCCCCAAAATGTCTTCTTCTGTTGTGAGGGTTTCCACAACACATTGATTATTAACAATTTCCAGCTCATCTTCTTTTGAGACTCTTAGATCTGATACTTCTTCAATGTTGACTCCTTTCAAAAGTCCAACTTCATGCCTTCTTCTTTTGTATGCCTTTGCGTGCAATTTGTCAATCACTTGAATCATATGCACATATAGAGATAAGTCATTCTGAGCTCTTTCATCAGTTAGCTTTGGGAAGAATTTGTCATGAAGATATGATGTATAGCTTGGGTGAAGCAATTTGATCTCCACTGGGTCAAAAATTCTTATCTTATCAGCTTTCTTCCCTTCAGCATTCCTTAGCAGCACTAGCTCTTTTGTTTTCTCAACATAACCCCATTCTGTTATAGGAGATGCATATTGATTTCCCTTAAATTTTATAGATGCTTCATTTTTGTTGTTCTATCCAACCCTTTTTAACATTTCATCATCTACAAGAGAAGAGGGCTTAGATATTGTTCTTTTAATTCCTTTATTTCTCTTTCTGTGCTTAGCATCATCTCTCTTAGCCTCCATGGTCACATAATCTATCAATTTTGTCTTTATCCTTCCCACAGACACAAAAAAATCTCTTCCCCTTGGATGGATTGGATAGTTAGACATGATTAGGCTTTGCAAGTCTTTAATATCTCCCTTCAGAAGATTCAGTAATGCTTCTACATCATGGAAGTATTGGATTCTTCCAGATGTTTGTTTAATGATTGCACAATCCCAGTCTGGATCATATTTCTTGGCCATAATCCTTTTTTCTTCCATAGAACTAGGAGTTGTGATGTGGTAATACAACTCTATCAATGTAGATTTTTGCTCAGTAATTTCTCTGACTGTTATGCCCAGAGGCCACACTTTTCCAGGGATAACTGCCCTAGGCTCTCTTATTAGCTTATCTTTCTCTTTGTGTTGATCTTTAGGTTCAACAGTTATAGGATCAGCAGGGAGTTTGCTTTGTTGCTCACAGGATGGGTTTGGAGCTTCACTTTTGAATCTCACCCCTGTGTCGAGCTCAACATCCATGACATACTCCATCATCCTCCTTAGCTCACTAACTGATCTTCCCTTCAGTTCATAGCTTTTTTAGTTGTGACCCTATAATCGGCATATCATATTGTACTTTGAGAGCTTAGCTATATCATAATGACCCAACTCCTTTTTGATTTTCTGAGTTGATTGATAAGTTGTGAATGTTTCATAGTTGTAGTTTGGAATCATGAAACTAGCCACATCAAACTCTTTCAGCACATCTTTCATTTCACTCATGCTCATCCTTTCCACCATATCATACGGAAAGCCATGATTTATCAGAGTCATAAACATTGAGGATTTTGGCCTTTCTTCAAATATGTCTCTAGTGGTTAGCAGGTCATTAGCCATTTCTTCTTTTTGTTCTTTGGGAAATTCATTCTTTGTGAGCTCATTCCATTCATCATCACTTGTTGTTTCAGCAGGAGACATGGACTTTAATGATGAAGATTCAATAGACTTAGTCCTTTTTGGTGAATCTTGTATCTTAATCACTTCCTTCTTCACAAGACTGAAGTACTTCCTTTTCCTTCTGATTGAATAATTTGCTTTGTGACCTCAGAAGCTTCTTTTGTTTGATTTGATATAGGAGCAGCATTTTATTCCAGTACTCATAATTTCATTTTTAGCTCCTCAACCTCTTTTTCTTTTCTTTTCAACAAAACTGATTGAGGAGAGAGAGAGTCAATTACTTGATCAATTTTCAGCATCAACTTCTCATTCTCATCTCTCTCAAACTTTACTTATTCTTTAAGCTAATGTTCTTATTGAAGAAGAGCATCAATTACTTCATTATTGCATAAAGTATCTTCTCTTAATCTTTTGATGATTGCTTCTTGCTTCATCAGCAGAACATCTTTTTCTTTTATTATCCCTTTCAGCTCTTGAATTCTTTTCTTTTTGCAGTCTGACTTCACAACAAGCTTGTTGTATTCAGCCACCAAATAGTTTTTGCTTATAGGGATGTCATCTTCACTTTAATCATCTTCATGATAGGAAATTACATCCACATAGTTTTCTCCATCTTCCATTTCTTGTTGTTGATCAGTAATCTCATCATTATGATCTTTAGTATGTGCTACACTTGCTGAGCTAGAGCATGCCTCTTTCTCTTCAATAGGTTTATCTTAATGAGGTTGTTGTTCAAGATTTATACTGAGCCCAAAAGGTTCGGTTTGATTGGAGGTAATTGGATTTTGAGAGTTGGAGTGTGATAGTGGGATGGTGCTAGCTTGAGAAATCAACTTAGTCTCACCAGTGTGAATTGAGTTTAAAGAGTGAGTGACAGAGATGGGTTCAGTATGCACACTCTCAGATGATTGATGAATAAGTGGAGAGATTGGCTGTGTGGCTTGACTGGCTGATGGAGATTGTTGAGACTGATCAGCGTGAATAGGTGAAATGGGCAGGATATTTTGACTTTTTGGTGAGGGATGTTGTGGAGATTGATGATGTTAGAGAATGGGTGATTGATGGGGTGAGTGAGAGACTTGTACAGTGTCAGTTGGTGAACCCTCCTGTTGGTACTCCCATACAAGCTCTTGTGGAATGTTTCCATTTGGATCTGCCACATGTGCAAACATAGGCATGTCTCCTCCTTCATATCTTCCACTGATCTTGTTCAATACTGATCTTCCCAGCTGAGCTTGCACAAATACACCACCATGCTTGCTATTCCTGGCAATTCTTGATTGATGATTAGTTAAAGAAATCTTGGGAATATGTACATCGTGTCAGCTTTTTGTACTCTGATATGGTCACATAGACAGCTAAAGATGTACTTGGAGTAGTTGTATGTTCTTCCCTCAAAAATTCCAATGATCCCAGATGATTTGTGCCTTGAGAATTTGTCAAGCCCAGACTTCCTGTTGGAGATGCACTTAATATAAGTTTGGCATAAGAATCAGTATGGCTTGCATAATTGTCATGACTGTGTATGTATGGAATACTAACAGATTCTGCGTGAGACCAGATCAAATAGTGCGGAATCCTATTTGATTGGCAATCCAATTAGTGAGAACGTTAACCCGATCGATATAAGAATGAACTAAATGTTAAGAACGAGTAGGAATCGATCAAGAACGAACTTTGAAGTTGGATTGGCTGTCTTGGATGTTCCGGACGGCCAGGGTTTGTGAAAAGTTATAAATTGTTTCGAATTGTTATGTTTTTCCATGAATTAGGTGGTATATATAGGTTCGTAGTTTCCATTCGTATGACTGAACCATTAGTATGGTTCTGTCGTGCGATTGAATCATGCGACTGAGTCATACGCACGACTGAAGGTTCAGTCGTGCGACTGAGTCAATATTATGTCTCAATCATACGACTGATCTAGTCTCCTGGTTCAATCGTGCGACTAGTCCATAAGCATGATGTATTCATGCATATGGTCCATAAGTATGGTCCATTAGCATGAATACTCACCCGACTAGGTTGAATATATTTCTCAATCATTATTGACAAAGAACTATGCACAACCATAAACCTATATAAGAAGTTCATATGTATGAATTATACTTAGCACAATAATAATATGAAATAATTAAACATTAATAAACATCAACCACATATTATATTCCATTCAACTATTTCATTACACATGTGTAAGACATGAAAGACTTTTACATTTGAGCACATAAACTAGGAACATCATGTATCTACAAACTCCCCCTTGGACCTAGTTTACCCTATCGTCTAACATTCTTCACGTGTTCTTGGAACTTCTTGTACTTCTCCTCTCTTGTAACTCCTGCATGTATTTCAAATGCAAAGCAGAGTCTTATCATGT